>CABHPP010072605.1:0-10312 GCA_902168425.1 Peromyscus attwateri | reverse complement strand
TCCCTTTCTTAGAAAAGTTAGCACATACAGAGCCACTGTGGTGTCATTTGACCAAGAAACAACAGAATGTTAGGATTAACATTGTATTATGCCAGAATTTGAAAAACAACTGCAGCAGCTTTAGCCTGAGGATTTGTCATGGGTGCTCTTACCATTGAGAGTTAATAATACACTGACTGGGACATGGCATTATGCCTAGGTTGGCTAGAAGATTTTGTTTTGGTCTACTGTCCTTGCAGCTACAAAAGCTATCAGCTTGAAAACAGACTGTCATTTGCCTCCAAATTCTTAAAACTTGGGTTATATGCCTAATGAGTAAAAATGATAACTCTATCAATGATGTCAAAACTTGAGGGAAAATAATTTGAAATGATAACTCTGTTCTGTCATAGTTTATTAATGATGAATAGAAGATGAGTAAAATGAAGTGAAACACATGTTCCAAAACAAATTTATGTGATCTATATTTTGGAACATCATGAATGTATCCCTGCTTACTAAATTCTATATGAATAAAGAAGTACTTTGGCTGTTAGTCAGTCAGGCTGAACGATTCTCAGGACCACCATGTTCTGGCTCACACCCTTCCCTCACCAACTACTTACATCCTCTGCTAAGACTGGTCCCACAAAGTCAGAGTAGGATAGCAATGCTGAGATGTACTTTCTCTGTCCATCTCTCCTAAAAATGAAACTAAGAAGTGTCCAATGTCTGATTTCTCTTGTTGCAACTCTTGCATCCACCCATCTTCAGACCCTGCCCTCATCCAGAGCTGGACTATTGTAATCTTCCTACCCAGAAAATCAAAAATCACACAGTATTCCATTGTTATCTGAATCCATCATGGGTCACACTGGGTCTATTAGGTGAAATCTCATCACTGACAGAGCAACTCATTTCTCTAAGAGCCAAAGAATTTCCAACCTTATTTTTTTCAGAGTTCCCCTTACCCTGCAAAATAATAAGGATATCTGTCTTATTTACTTTTCTATTGCTGTGATAAAACACAATGATCACAGCAAATTAAAGAGAAATCATTTAATTAGGCTTACAGCCTCAGAGCCTCAGAGTGGATGATGGCTGAATAAAGACAGGTGGCTGGAGCAGCTACTGAGGGCTCACAACTTAATTTATAATCAGGAAGCAGAAGTCTCTAAAATAGCATGAGTCTTTAGAATCCTCAAAAATTTTCCCAAATGACAAACTTTCTCCAACAAGGCTTCACTTTCTAATCCTTCCTAAATAGTTCCACCAAATATGAACCAAGTGTTCAAACCTATGAGCCTATGTGTGTGTGTGTGTGTGTGTGTGTGTGTGTGTGGTTTGGAGCATTCTTGTTCAAAGTAACACAGCCACAGTTCCTGAAGGGACTACAGTTTGGGTACTTAGTAAGCTATAGCAATATGTTGGCTGGAGGAGAAGGTGACAGTTCTTCTCAGGGACAGCAGGACATGAGCCACACTGTTAGCTTAATGAAGAAGGGTTGAGGCAGCTGGACCAAGATCTATTCATAAAAAGTGGTTTTGTATCAGATTTAATGGTCCACAGTGTGTATAGGAGTAAGTCCCACAAAAGTCAACTTATGGGAGCTGGAAGATGATATTTTATGATGAGATCATATTACAGGCACAGGATCACGTTAAAGAACTTGAAGTTTTCAGTAGATGTTAGCCAGCTCTCCAAAAGGTCTGTTTCAGTATCCTTGCTATGTTTAAGAATAACAACATGAAACCCACAACTCAATGACCTTTGGAATGTTCATTCCTAAATGAGCTGTCTTTTTCTTAACCCTCCCTTCAGTGCTCATGGATCTATGCAGAGTAGGAGGTATAATGATTGTCATAACCACAATTTGTGGACAACATCAAGGAAACCGTGTTTTTAGGACACAACATGGCAGATGCACACATGAACTCACAAAGACTGTGACAACATGAACTTCAACAGCCATGCAAGAGGACCAACAGGCAGCATTGGAACTCATAGAACATGGCTTGGTGGCCAGCAAAGCTTCCTCAAGTGAACCTTGGAGAGGTGGAGCCCCAAGAACTACATGTCCACAGGACCTCATGCTGTTATTGATCATAGCTCTGCTTACTGCTCTCATGGCCACCACATCCCGCCTAATCTATGAGTTGTATGAAAACTCAAAGGGGGTTTCTAGCCCCTCGTTGTGCAGTGCAGTGTGACTTGTACTTACAATAATAGTGATTGACTTTTTCCAACCATTGCTACTGGAGCAGATTAATGATTCAACCACCACCCTTAGAAAGTATTTAGACATGTAGATTGCTTGTAAAGTTAGGTTAAGATTTTTTGTTGTTGTTGTTGTTTTTGTTTTTATGCCGAATGCCTTTTATTGAAGGAGGGAAGAGGTCTTAAATATAGGCTTACAGTACAATGGGAGAACCCGGAGGGCAGAAGTTTGCTACAGATGTTTTATAATCTTGCATTTAATCTGTTAATACCCAATATGCAGGATACATAGACAAAGAATTTCCCTTAAACATTCAGGAGGTTGGAACCCGGCAGGAAATTAGCATAGGGATGATATCAAGGTTAAGATCAGCAAGCAAGGCAACAGTTACCCAAAACGGGGGCCAGGACCCTACAGGTCCCCCCTTTTACTATAAAATGAGCTTCTGACTTAGGTTGCATGGGACATCAGCAGGTCACCTTACCCTTCATGGAGACGCCTGCCCAGGCCACACAGGCGCTCTGTCTTAGGTTGGTGAGTGACCCCCAGGAATTACCTGTCTCTGAATACTTATTATCATACAGGCTCAATCGTGTGTGAGCTGCAGAGTTAACTGCTGACAAAGATCTCAAAGTGGCACTGGGCTTGGAATCTGTGTGTTCGACACAGAAAAGACCAAAAGAAGTCCTAACCCACCCATAGCCAGTAGGCTAAAGGCAACTGAGCCATTCCCTTCCTTAACGAGCCTCACTGCAAATTGGAGTCCTTGTAAGATGGTATCCCAAAAGCAAATGGAATTGAGTTTATAAATTTATAATTTTCAAAGCCAATTGAAATATATATAACTATTGAATTAAATTTATCATGCCCGATAGAAGGAAAGATTAACTAACTGTAGTAGCTACTTTTGCTACCAGGGTCTCCACTGTGCTAGCTGTTGTAACCAATTATGAAATGGTAATCCCAGAAACAGTGGTAGCATTGGCCGCCACTTCTATAACAGCAACAATGGCAGCAGCGATGTCAAATTCTCTTCTGGAGCGTGTGTGCATCCACTGGCATGGACACAACTCCAGGAACATGAACCACAAGGCCCATTTTTCTTGATCCCAGCACGACTTAAGCTGGCAGCTCTGCAAAAGAACAACTAAGAACCATAAAGAAAAAAAAAGGCAGCTCACAAGAAGCAGAACTAATGGTCTCATAATCACTACATTCAGGCTCATAAATTTTAAGGAATCTTCAAAGGGGGCTAAATGAATTTTAGCTAAGATGTTTTTGTTAATGGCTTTCATGTAGAAAATTTTGGCTTTAAAGTTTAGAAAGTCAGACTTTAGGAGTTGAGTGAGGGAATTGTTGAGGTCAAGAAACAAGAACAAAGGCAGTCGATTACTACTATCTGACATGCCTTTCTTGCTAGGATAAGTGAGGAATCAAAGGAAATTTTTTAATTCCTTGTACCCATTTCTTCCCTCAGCTTTCTGATAAGATTGAATTAAAAAAAAACTGTTGATTAGTGGGTATATACCAGGGGGATTTAAAGTAGAAATGAATTAATTAATGTTTTCACATATGAAAGTTTTCATTTGTGATTCTTTTAAGATTTTTTTTGTAAGATTGCCTTTTGCAATAAATAATAAAATGATTGATCATTTCTTTGTAATTGCAGGTAAAAGAACTAGCTGAAAAACATACTTTGCTTACTTAAACATTATTAATCTATAACAAGTTGCTTGGATGTGAAAGTATGTGGATTATTGGGGAAAATTTATTTTTCACCTGTTATAGATAAAATGTTAAATCAATAAGAGAAATGATAAAAATACTGTTTTTTACCTGTATTCATTATAATCATTCACTTGAAAAATATAAAGAAGTCATGTTGTAATTTTTATACCCTCTGAAAGATTTTGCTGAGGTATATAAGTAGGAAAGGAAAAAATAAAGATAGAAGAATATAGAGAGACCCTGAAGAAGTATCTCTCTGTGTGTTTTTCCCTCTTTCACTGGTCCAGAGAGTTAAGTTTTACTCCTTTACTTAAAAAGTCAAAACAAATCTGAGATACCATCTTACACTTGTCAAAATGGCTAAGATCAAAAACACTGATGACAGCTTATGTTGTAGAGGATTTTTAGCAAAGGGAACACTCCTCCACTGTTGGTGGGAGTGCAAACTTATACAGCCACTTTGGAAATCAGTATGGAGGTTTGTGGTGGTATTGTGTTCCCCAAAATATTGTGTACCTTAATAAACTTATTTGGGGTCAGAGATGGAACAGCCACAACATTAAACATGAGGATAGGCAGTGGTAGCATACACCTTTAATCCTAGCATTCCAGAGCAGAAATCCCTCTAGATCTCTGTGAGTTCAAGGCCACATTGGAAACAGCCAAGCATGGTGACACTTGCCTTTAATCCCAGAAAGCCAGCCTTTAATCCCAGGGAGTGGTGGTAGAGAGCAGAAAGGTATATAAGGCATAAAGAAACTCGAGGCATTTGGCCTGGGTAAGCATTTGGCCTGGAGAAGCATTTGGCCTGGTTAAGCTTTCAGGCTTCTAGCAGCAGTTCAGCTGAAACCCATTCTGAATGAAGACTCAGAGGCCTCCAGTCTGAGGAAACAAGACCAGCTGAGGATCCGGCGAGGTGAGATAGCTGTGGCTTATTCTGTGTCTCTGACCATCCAGCATTTCACCCCAATAACTGGTCACGGGTTTGATTTTATTAATAAGAACTTTTAAGATTCATGCTACAGAGGTTTCTCAGAAAATTGGGATTCAATCTTCCATAAGATCCAGCTATACCACTCTTAGGCACATACCCAAGGATTGTGCAATCATACCACACAGACACATGTTCAACTATGTTCATAGAAGCCTTATTCATAATAGCCAGAACCTGGAAAAAACCTAGATGCCCTTCAACTGAAGAACTGACTAAAAAAATATGGTATGTATACACAATGGAGTACTACTCAGCAGAAAAAAATATGACATCATGAAATTTGCAGGCAAATGAATGGAACTAGAAAATATAATCCTGAAAGGTAACACAGACTCAGAAGGACGAACAGGGTATGTACTCACTCATATGTGGATACTAGATGTAAAGCAAAGGATAACCAGACAACAACCCACAACTCCAGAGGAGCTAGCTACCAAGGAAGACCCAAAGTGGGATGCATGGATTGCCTAGGGAAAGGGAAATAGATGAGATCTCCATGAGTAAACTGGGAATGAGGGGTGGAGAGTGGAGGGTAGGCGATGGGGTATGAGAACATAGGGAAATGGGATTGGCATGCTGGAACTGGGTTAGAGTGTGAAAGCAATGAAAGAGATACCATGATAGAGGGAGACACCATGGGGATAGAGAGAAACCCAGTGCTAGAGAGGTTGCAAGGAATCCCCAAGGATGACCCCAGGTTGGACTACTAGAAATAGTGGAGAGGGTGCCTGAATTGAACTGGCTTATCCAGTGATCAGATCTGTGAATACCTTAACTGTCTTCACAGAGCTTCTCTCTAATGACTGATGGAAGCAGATGCAGAAATCCACAGCCAAGCACCAGGCAAATTCCAGAGCTTCAGGAGTCCAGTCAAAGAGAGAAGAGGGATTCTATGAGCAAGGGCATCAAGCTCATGATGAGACAACCAAACTAAACTAGTAGGAACTCAATGGCTGCGGAGCCAGCATGGTACTGGACTAGGCCCTCTGCATGGTGAGATAATTGTGTAGCTTGATCAGCTTAGGGGGCCCCTTGGCAGTAGGATCAGAATCTATCCCTGGTGCATGAGCAGGCTTTTTGCAGTCCACTACCTGTGATGGGACACCTTGAGGCAGGGAGAAGGGCTTGGACTTGCCTCTACTGGATGTGCCTTCCCATGGGAGCCTTGCCTTTTTGTGGAGGGGAGTGGGAGCTGGGTTAGGAGGGGGAGGCTGATGGGGAGGGAGGAAGAGAGAGGGGGAATCTTTGATTAGTGTGTAAAATGATTGAAAAAATTCTTAATTAAAAATAAATAAATAAAAAGTCAATTGAGTAATTAGTTTGCCAATTCCACTCCTCTTGTTTACTTCCTGAACTTTTGAAAGATGGTCTTCACAACATCATAACAAGAACTATAGATGTGAAAGCCAGAAAAAATCCACACATGGAGGAGGGGAAGTGGGCACAAGTCTCACTGTAAGCAATGAAGCCATGCACTATTGATAGCACTGGGAGAAAGTCAGTTTTCTATAGTGGAGCCTCACCAGGTATGTCAACCGCACTACAGGCAAGGACCCACAATCTGTAGTTTGACAACACAATGTGGACTTTATTGGATTTTTGGGTTTTTTTCTATTTCTGTTTTTTACTGCTAAGTGAGAGAAAGATCATGAAAGTGGAAAGGTAGAAAAGTGGAGAAAAATCTGTAAAGTGTTAAGAGAGAAATACTTTAAAAATTAAATTAAACTAACAAATGAGACAACAAACATGCTCATGTGCTCAGGACACATGTGCTATCAATTCAGTAATCATATTCATGTATCTGTTCAAGTTTAATCATGAGAAGATACAGTAGATATCAACAATGAATTTCCACACTATCACTTTTGTTAAACATTTGGTTTTTTAAAGTCATTAATTAGCAAATAATTACTTCATATATCAATTAGTTATCTTCTGTTTATTCATGAGCATAATGTGGAAATAGAAATGCAACCAATTAACATGCTGTCTCATCATTATTTCTGGTTCAAAAATGTAGTATGTACAATTAAACACATTTGAAATACAAATCCCGCCTTTATCATCTGTACTGCAAAACTGGGACCTGTGCTCTTCCATATCACCTCCCTTTCCCACCTCAGCCTCTGTGAATCAGAAAAATGTTCTCCATTGCAGGATGTCCACCTTTTCATACTCCATGGTACTCAGGTCAGGCATCATTTGTCTTCCTGTGCCTGGGTTATCTCCCTTGGTGTAACTTACTGAAGTTAAGTCTTTTCACTCACATGTGCAGGACATTTTGAAATCAAATGCTGAGATATACACTGAAGTTCAGCCTATCAGTCTCTCCATTTCTAGTGAACAAATAGATAGATGTGCAGGGAGACGAGAACTTACATAGGTAATATCACAAGAATTTCACACTCCTAGAGACACACAAATCTGGACAAGCCCCTCAAGTTTCCTAGATGAACAATGGAATTCAGTCTTGTCACATGATCTCAACACAGAAAGGGAGTTCTCCCATCCCCCATGCTGGGATTACTTGCCTATCCTTGATGCAGGGAGAGGAGATTAGCCCTGCCTCAACTTGTTAGGCCAGGCATTGTTGACTCCCATGGGTAGCCTGAACCTTTCTGTATGGAGAAGTGGATGATGGTAGAAGGGAGGCTGGAGAGGGAAAGGGAAGAGAGGAGAGAGGGAGAGAGGAAGAGTGTGGTTGGTTTGTAAAATAAATGAAAAAAATTAATAAATAAAATGAAAGGGAGTTCCCAAAATCATGAGGTAGTAACACTTTGCACTGGAGCTGACTAAGGCAGTGCTAAGTACATCAGTGTTGAAGCCCACACAGTAAAACAGAAGAGCTCCAGAGCATGTCACAAAGCAATGTCTACTATCATTTATAAGAGGACTGAAATTAACTGTAAAATGTGAATATTAAATGAAATAGATGATACTAAGTATGTGCCAAGAAAAAATAGTTCAGTATCATATACAAAATTTTCCTACCATTATATTTATTACCAGACTACCCCAGAACATTTAGAAAATAGAACATGCCATCTCTCTGCACCAGCTACAAAACTTGTTATATAGCAAGAAGACATGCAAATAAGGCCTCTCTTTTCTCTTGAAAACCAGGCCAGCACTGACCCTGCAGCTCAGGCAAAAGCAATCAGCCCTGGATTCCCAGGTCTCCCCACTCAGTGATCAGAACTGAACACAGACCACACCATGGATTTGGGGCTGATGTGGGTTTTCCTTGTTGCTCTTTTAAAAGGTAATTTATGGAGAAACCGAGATACTGAGTGTGTTAGTGGACATGAGCAGGAATCATAGTGAGTCTTTATGGAAGTTTACTGACAAGATTCTCTGTTTTTTGCAGGTGTCCAGTGTGAAGTGCAGCTGGTGGAGTCTGGGGGAGGCCTGATACAGCCTGGGGGATCTCTGAAACTCTCCTGTGCAGCCTCTGGATTCACATTCAGTAACTACTGGATGAGCTGGATCAGACAGGCTCCAGGGAAGGGGCTGGAGTGGATTGGAGAAATTAATCAAGGTGGTGGTACCACAAACTATGCACCATCCCTGAAGGACCGATTCACCATCTCCAGAGACAATGCCAAGAACACTCTGTACCTGCAAATGAGCAGTGTGAGATCTGAAGACACCGCCACTTATTACTGTGCTAGATACACAGTGAAGGGACTTAAGTGTAAACCCAGACATAAACCTCACTGTGAGGCTGCTTAGGGCCACCAGGGGGCGCACAGCACACAGAAAACAGGTTCACCCCAGGAGTTTATGCAGATAAGATTAGATTAAGCACTCCTCCCAGGTATCTGGGCTGCACTTTTCTTAGCGTTTCCCTGAAATTCTCTCTACATACATGTTTTGAAGGGACCCAATTTCCTTAAAATATTACATATTCTCCTTGTATTATTTAAAAAAATTTGAGACATAATATCCCATGAACAAAATGCCAACTGACAGCTTTGAGAACATGAAGTACCCTACTTTGGTCACTGGAATTACATGATAAGGAAACTCATGGACATTCCTGAGCCTTTTCACATTTCAGGCAGAGTTTTGGTCAGAATTCTTGAGTATAATATCACAGAGGTTTAGAGGAAAACCAAGATGAGGATGTGGCCAAGATCATTAGGTCATAAACCCTAGTAGGTCTGAAACCTCCCCTCCTCTCCTAAGGACTGTGCACTTCAGGTACAAATGCAACCCAGCTATGATTTTAGCTAATTAAGTTTATTACTCCATGACTTTCATCTCTGTTAATCATGGAAATTTGTAGAAACTGATCATTAAAAAAAAAAATCATGAGACGTGAGATATCCCTACCTAAACAATCAAAAACACACAATTTTCCATTGTCATCAGAATCCATCGCAGACACCCCTCCCTTTACTGTTTATGGATCTATGAAGAAGAGGGGATATAATGATTGTCAGAAATGCAATTTGTGGACAACATCAAGGAAACTGTGTTTTTAGAAAACAACATGTACATATGAACTCATAGAGACTGTTGTTAGAATTCTGCTCTCACTCCAGCTGCATGACTGCACATGCACAGTTCAGGAGTTAAGCAAAGGGTATTGCATCTTATGTCATCAGGGTGTGCTGGTGATCATATATGCATGGTCGCACAATCTGTGCATGTGTGGTGTGGCTCTGTAAGCCCATCTGCATCTTAAAGAGCTGTGACTCAAACCCTACCCTCTCTCTCCCTCTGTTCTGCTCCCCCCACCATCTTTCTGTCTGTCTTCTGCATTTGCTCTTTCCTAGGCCTGGTTCTTCTTCCTTCACTTCCTCCTAATAGAGCTCTCTGCTACCAGGTAGTGTGGCCATAGTTCGTGACCTTTTCACCAGGCCGTAACCGGTGCCGTTAATCATTCATTTCAACTGTGACAACATGAACTGTCAAGAGCCAGAGAAGAGGACCAACAGGCAGCATTGGAACTCATAGAACATGGCTTGGTGGCCAGCAAAGTTTCCTCAAGTGAGCCTTGGAGAGGTGGAGCCCCAAGAACTACATGTCCACAGGACCTCATGCTGTTATTGAGCATAGCTCTGCTTACTGCTCTCATGGCCACGACGTCCCTCCTCATCTATGAGTTGTATGAAAACTCAAAGGGGGTTTCTAGCCCCTCACTGTGCAGTGTGACTTGTACTTACAATAATAGTGATTGACTTTGTCCAAGCATTGCTACTGGAGCAGATTAATGATTCAACCACCACCCTTAGAAAGTATTTAGACATGTGGATTGTTAGTAAGGTTAGGTTAAGAGGTTTTTTGTTAATGGTTTTGATGTAGAAAATCTTGGGAAAATTTTAAAATTTGAAAAGTCACACTTTTAATAGTTGAGTGAAAGACTTGTTGAGATCAAGAAACAAAAA
>CABHPP010072599.1:0-26299 GCA_902168425.1 Peromyscus attwateri | reverse complement strand
TCTCTCTCTCTCTCTCTCTCTCTCTCTCTCTCTCTCTCTCTCTCTCTGTGTGTGTGTGTGTGTGTGTGTGTGTGTGTGTGTGCACACACGCGCACGCAGTGTTGGGGGATCTGTCTGTCTGTCTGTTTGCCTGTCTATATTTGTGTAGAGTATGGCGCTGGGGAATAAACACATGGCATTATAGACATTAGGTTCCTGTGCTAGCTAGTTTTATGTCAACCTTATGCAAACCGAAGTCATCTGAGAGGAGGGAACCAAAACTGAAAAACATGCCTCTGTAAGACTGGGCTATCTGCAGATAGGTAGGACATTTTCTTAATTAGTGATTGATCAGAGAAGGACCAGCCAATCAT
The DNA here is from genome assembly GCA_902168425.1 of Peromyscus attwateri. Classification (NCBI taxonomy): domain Eukaryota; kingdom Metazoa; phylum Chordata; class Mammalia; order Rodentia; family Cricetidae; genus Peromyscus; species Peromyscus attwateri. The sequence goes on along the minus strand of CABHPP010072599.1, from coordinate 25,946 downwards.
GCATAGGTCTATCCATGGGCTGGTGGTCCTGGGTTCTATAAGAAAGCAGGCTGAGCAAGCCCTGAGGAGCAAGCCAGTAAGCAGCATTCCTCAATGGCCTCTGCATCAGCTCTTGCCTCCAGGTTCCTTTACTGTTTGAGTTCTTGTCCTGGCTTCCTTCAGTGATAGACTACAATGTGGAATTACAAGCCAAATAAAAACTTTCCTTCCCAAGTTTCTTTTTGATCATGGTGTTTCATTGCAGCAATAGAAACCCTAAGGCAGTTCCTCTTCTACCCCTAAGCTATATGCTGTTAGCTCCCAAATACCTTTGTACTTGTTTCTTCTTTTTTAGTATCCTTACTCATCAGTTTTAAAAATTATGAGTACACAAGTATATTATCAGTTTCATTCAGAAAAAAATAATGGATTTTACATCTTTGACTCTGTAGCATAAAACCTATGGCCAAATGTATAATGTATTCAAGTAACTCAATCCAAAAAACATGTGATGATGGTGATGTAGGTGCTATTGATGAAGTGGGTAAACATGATAGGGTATCATATTACTTCTCAGATACTATCCTCTGTAGGAGAAAGGAAAAAATTAAAATTTACCAGCATTGAGGATATGTGCTTGTATCTGTTTGTAATAATTTTACTGATAGTTATACTTTTGGAAAAAGAAGAGGAAAAAATTTGAGATAAGGAAAGACACAGCATTATTTATTAAATCTGAGATAACACTGAATGAAAGGTTCATCAGTATTTTCTTTATTGCGAAGGAACCAAAGGGGAAATGAGAGTCACAGAGCGGTGGAGTGACTGTGATTTTCATACTCACAGCCAAGAGAAACATTCCTAGTTCATGCATGTTCAAAAGATTTTTTTTCAGGTAGAACCATAAGTTGGGAGTAAATATATGAAAAATCAATACCTACTGAATTTACTAGGACTTCAGGAGAGATTGGCAATCCCCAACACTAAAAATACTAAAAGGCAAATAGCAAATTTTGTATATACAAACAACTCCAGAACCCATGTCCAGAGAAGCATGAAGGAAGTTTTGCTGTCTAGGAGCAGAAGTTGCTCTGTTGTCAGTCAGTTTTAAAAGCAGAACATCTGTTCTATAACACTGATATCTCCTTCATAGAGCCATGATGCATCGTATCAGGATAGATGTTAAAAAGAATGAGAAGTGGATGGGGGTGGGATTGGAGGAGGTAGGGGTGGGAAAAGGGGAGGGGGAACTGGGATTGGTATATAAAATGAAATAAAAAATCTTTTTTTAAAAAAAGAAAGAATGAATGAATGAAATTTAGTTTCAATATTAAAGGACTATCAAGTTTTTCCTTGTTTGGAGCAGTGATGAAGATGAAATACCAGTCATTAGCTGCTGCTCTGATACAACATGGCCTACCAAACTCACTGGCTGTAACATTTGTAGGCCATATTTGATGTGATAAAGACTGCAGTCATAAACACAAACAGAATTCTTAACTGTCTTCAGAACAAGACTCTGTTAACCTACAGTGCAGTCAAGTCTGTCAAAGTTGTGTGCTTGAGCTGAACAAGCAAAATTTAAGGAAATACTTGCTGTAGCTTTGCTCTTGAACAATGTGGCTCATGGTGATGCAGTTATTGCTGTGCAACTTCTGTCAGTTCTTCTGTTCATGTTCTGACCACTCATACCTGATTTCAAACCATTTGCCTTTTCAGATCAGCAGTTGTGTGATCCTGGTGAATTTCTTTGCCACGACCACGTGACTTGTGTCTCTCAGAGTTGGCTGTGCGATGGGGACCCCGACTGCCCTGACGAGTCAGATGAGTCTTTAGTCACCTGTGAGTAGAAAGGCTCTTTGCTTCTGGATTTGCTTCTGTGTGAAACCAAATGTCAGTTGCTTTCACAGATCGCTGCTCTTCTAGTTGATTCTATTTTTATTTCCTTTTAAACCTAACCTGAGAAATGTGAAATCTTTTGTTTCTGTTTTCTTCAAAATGAGTGAATGGGAGAATGAAGTACAGTTGTAGAGTTTGAAGTACCTTACTGCAACTGTGCTGGTGTTCGGAAACTTGTAGAGAAACAGAAACATAGCATAGCAACACAGGAGCTGCCTTCTGCTTTGTCTCATGTATCTTAGATGGAGGCATGCATAGAAGAAGGATCATTAAGAAAATCAACCTCTAGCTTTCACATCATTTTATTAATTTTTATAACTCTACAGATTACTGAACATAATTTCTTTAGAACCTACAGGACAGAAACCTTATCACTGAGGGTCTAAACCTTTATAAAATGAGATTCGGGTGCCCTTGCTGTCTGTAGGTTCTAATCCAAGTTGAAGCATTTGTTACACGAAATCCCCTGAGGATTTTATTGCACTAGATGTGCCGCTGCAACAAAATTGTGAATAATGATGTGAGTACATACAGCTGAATGACCCATAGTTGTATGAGTGATCACCTGTTTTTCAGTGTGGGAACTGATTTTGATAACAATATTGAAGAACTTGCAGCATCTGTCTGTGGTCCTCATATGTCCAGATCTGCCAGCATATCAATATTATCCCCAAGACAATCACACAGTTATGTAAAGTCAAAGTGAAGGAAAAAAAACCTATCATTGTTGCTGATTGATATTGTGGTGATAACCTTTATTGGTTCCCTTCTATGGTTTTATCTATGCACTTACTCATTTTGTAAATAGAATTAATGCATTAGTTATTAAAATCTTGCCATTAAAAATACAATCAGTGCTCATTAATATTCTTTATGTTTGCAAGCCTATTAAAGTTTTTCAGCATGGATGAACGTGAATTCATGTAATGAAGTTTCTCATCTTTACTTTAAACCCATCTTCCACAGGAAGAGGTTGTAGTTATTTAATAAATTTCTAATTTTTACCAATTTTACATTATAAAATTTTTGAGTTGGAATCCTTATAGAACATAGACCGGATTCTGGGTGTGATAGATTGAAGAAAAGAAAATAAGAATGTTATAATGAATTTAAAAGTTTTGCCAATCCCTACAGTAGTATTATTTGTCAGTAGGAAAGAATAAATTAATCACACATGATACAACACAGATGAACTTTAAAAACATTACACAAATGGGAAGATACTAGCCATAAAGGATCATGCATTTTATAACACCATTCATTAAAAGATACCATATAAAAATTTCCAATTTGGATTTCTTAACATAGACCTTCACAGTTAACATAGTGCTTCACAGTGTGTTTTGTGAAGTTCCTATAAGTTATATGCCTAATCTCCATAAAATAATGGTACAATACTATAATTACATGAATGTGAACATTTGATGTGAAAGGTCAAAACACTCTGGATAGACACTTGTAAAGACTGATTCTGAGGAATTATAATTTTGTTATGTGTACAAACGGAGACATATTATTTTTGATTTGACAGTTTTTTAAAACACATTGTTTCATAAAATTTAAATGAAACTATATGGTGCAATATATTTTTCCCTAAATCTACTTAGTCTTTACAATGAGAAGAATAAGTGAGAATTTATCATGAAAAATGGAGTCTCTGACGAGAAAAATTCCAACAGGGATCAGATATTGTTGGAGATGAGGAAGAGATTGGCCTACAATCTCTGATAATTGAAATGCTTTAGAAAAAAATGTACAGGGGACAAAAAAGAGTTAAATAAAATTAAAATACAGAGGGAATTTAAATGAACCCATGTTTTCTTCCTCTTCTTGTTTTCTTTGGGAATATTTTCTCATATCTATCTGGCAGGAGTTAAATTTCACTATCAGCTACTGACTCAAAGTTTATATGAGTTCAATTTGCTACTTGGTGGACTTCATTCTGGAAGGACTTGACTAATATTTAGGAATTTTAAATAATTTTAACTTTTTTTGGATATGAGAAGAAATTCTTGACCCTGGAGATGAAATTCTTCCTGTGTGTAATTTGAAATGTGTCTTCAAGTATCTAAACCATGATTAGAACCACCTTTAGTTCCTATGAGGTTAGGAGAATAGGAAATCAGGAGAATCTCCGTCTTTATATTCATGGCTTTCAACTCACTGTTGTTAGTCGTAGGATACAGCTAGAATGAATGTAAACGTGGGAAAGGTTTCATTGTGAAATGTAAGCATGCCACCATCTGTGGCGAGGAAGTCGTCTTGAAAGGCACATTCTTCGGAGGTATTCAAATCTTAATTCCTTCCAGGATTTTTCTGTTCAATGCTTAATGATTCTTCCTTTCCAACAATCAACTCCAGCTGGTGTGTGATACTTTCCGGGGATTCAAAGTTATCAGAAATAACCTCCCTTCTTTTTTTCAGCCAGGGAAGTATTAACAATGCTACTTGTTCTTCATGTTTTATTAACTGCTTTGTTAACATTCCGAGATATCACTTAAAGAGTTCTTTGATTATAGACCATATTTTGTTTATAATGCGATTTAATTGAGCAAAGGAGTAAAGTATAAAAATGGCCCTTGCAAATGTAGAGTTTGTAACCTGGACAGCTGTGACAATTTGTGCATTGACTTTGTTTTGTTCGTATGTAGGGTAAGTAAGGCTTTTATGTGAAGGACTCCAATAGGGACTGTTTACATTTCAGATGCTGACAGGGTCTCCCCTGAGTATTATCCTTTTAAATGTCTGTTTGTTTGTTTTTTAAACTATCTGCTAGCTTTCACTATGAAAACAATTTATAGTAAAAAAAAAATAATCAAAAAATAATAAAGTAGGCCACAGATCAGATTTGGTTAGCAAGTTATATTTTGCTCAACCAATGTCCAAGGAGAATTTCAGAAGCATGCTGGATCTACAGTTCTGCATTCAGGTCTGTGTGTGCTTAGATACTGTGGTGGTGTGGGGGTGGATCAAACCCACAAAGTAAGTGAATATTGCCCAGACCTGTTTGTGGACTCATGGTTCCAGCCTGAAGCAACATAGCATGGTCTGCAAACTCTGCCTGCCTTCTATATATGCAAAGCAGTTTGCAAGGGCTGACTCTGAGTACATGCTACAAAACTGGTGGTTTACCTAGCAGCTTCCTTTTCTCGAGTTAAAAAAAAAAAAAAAAGTATTACAAAGAGGGACAACTTGAAATTAATCTGATCGCTCCAGTATGAACTGGGTTTCTTGATCTTTATGTTCCGCCATGCTTGGCTTGCGGTTGTCAGTCTTACCTTCACGGGCTGGCTGCTCCATCTTCTCTAGCAGACAGTTCCATTTCAGACACAAAGAAGAGAAAAAGGAAAGCAAACAGGCAAATGCCTGTTCACTCACTCTGTCGGAAGAAGAGCTTCTATTGGAATTAAATGCAATAGGTTTCTGCTTAGAACTTCTGTGCTTGAACTGATCATATGGGTCATGGGGCAACAAATATTCTCAGCAGAGGCTATTTTCTGGGTGAGATGTGAAGTAAAGGTAATTGTCTCAGTTCCTTTTCCTCTTGCCACGACAAAATACTCAGACAAAAGCCATTTCCTTTTCTCCATCTATATAGTCCAGGATATCAGTCAGGTGCCAATTACTCTTGGTAGATCTTCCCCTCTCAATAAACCTAATCAAGATAATCCTCCATGGAGTTTATTTCGTTTAAAGGCACTTACCGCTCTTGAAAAGGACACAGGTTCAAATCTCAGTACCACATAGCAGCTCATAATCATCACAATTGTAACTGCAGTTTCAGGGCACCTGACACCCTCCTCTGGTCTCTGACCACTGCACACACATGGTGTACAAAGCATACATACAAGCACACACTCATATACATAAAAATCTTTCAATTATAATCCCCACAATCCTGTCCAGAGGCCTATCTTGCAGTTAATTCTCGATTCTGTCAAATTGACAACACTAAATACCATAGCAGTAAAGCAAAAAGGAAAGCAAAGAGTTTGAGTAGCAAAGCCCGCTGGTGGCATGTGCCACAGTGTCCTACGCTGTCCCCCTTCCCACCTTCTGTATGTGGGGCGGTGTGTATTGTGTTTGAATTGCAGTTCCAGGCCCAGCTCAAAAGCCCAGTTATCTATAAATACCTTTGCTATTCTACACCTAACTTACTTTTTAATTCCTGGAAATGATAATAACTGCTCACATTCAAGTGATCTGTATTAACTAGCAACATCTTCTCTCCACCTTGTGTCCCACCTGCTTGCTGCTTCCGAGAACACTGTGAGCCACTTTCCCTTGAAAGCTTCTGATAGAACATTACTTCCCCATCTGGCAGACTCTTTTGTGTCTACTTCAAACCTAATTGAAAACAATCAGCTTTATACATAGGGATGTGTCCAGGAAGAGGCATAGCCTATTACATAAAGTCATCTGAGTTGACTTACGAATAGATTTTATAACTAGATTAATGACACTCATGTATTAGGAAAACTTTGATATAGAGATTTTTATGGAGCAGGTAATTTTTTTAGTTATTGCTCAAAAAAAAACCCACTACACTGACTATTTATCCAATTTATCCAGACTTCAACATAATATTATAAGTATATTGGTGTAAAATATCACTAATTGATGCTACAGAAGTGGAGTGCTGACCTTGTTATCTGTTTTTGTTAAAGTAAAGACAGAATTTATGGTCTTGTAGCCCTTCACTAGGATGATTAGTGAATACATAGCTTGTGTTTCTTTGAAAATGTCTTTTTCCCCAAAAAATATACTGAGGTGAAGAAAGATTCAATTCCTAAGAAGACCCCTCAAGCCACGTAATTTTAAAGTGTAACATTATTTGAGGATCACAGAAGGTCATCTCAATACAACTGCTTCATGAAGCTTCAGGAGTGATTTTATCTAATTGAACAATGTAGTAAAAATAACAAGTCTCCCGGGTCCTGGGAACAGAAATATTTCTAAAAGATGAAAATGTCTGTAAGCCATCCAGCTGGATGTGACTCTGCATGAAGTGACCATCGTTTCTATTGTGTTTCTGTTGTTGTGAGACTTTTTAACTTTCTCTAGATAGTGAGATGTTAATCAACTTCTTATATTCATATACGGACGTTCCCCCTGTGGTATAAGGCATAAACCTTTTTGATAATTTCCTTCTAACTCTCTCTGATACAGGTCGGAGAAATAAAATGAGATTCATGTGGGAAGCTATTAGCAAACAGATACTGCCCTTTAAAATGTATGGTAGAATAAGGCAGTGAAAGTAGGCTACAGGAACACTAATGTGGATGAAAGTGTAGTTGGTGTTCCTAAGTAATCGTGATTTAGAGGTCATTTTGCAATGAGCTCATCTATGGGAGGCTCAGAGCTAAGCTTTCCGTTAGGTAGAGAAGCAGAAATGGTCTTACAGATTAAAGAGAAAGCAGATGAGACCCAAGAGGACAGTTTATGTCTCTTTCAATTCTTTCTGTTTTGTTCATTTTATTCTGAAGCTCCTTTCCTTAGCAGTAGAAAGGCCAAAAGCATTGACCCCTCTTTAATAATAAAAACACCCACTAAAGAGCTTGATATGAAGGGGTGATGGGAAGGTGAGAAAGTACCTTGAATTAAAGGGGCCTGTCTTATGTCGGTTCATTTCCGAGCACAGTGGGCACCAGGAAAAGGTGAGATTTCTCCTCACTCTGGACCACTGTGAGATAACAGTGTCTCTGAAAGTGTCTTTGCAATTCTAAGGAAGGTTGATTGGAGGCAGAGGTGGCAGAACTGAGTGTCCTACAGCTCACAAGGCAGATTCAGTTCCAGAATGTCCCAAAAGCTCACCTTTCACTCTTTGTTGCTGCTCTTCGGTCCTCTGATCCAAGATTGCTGGTTCCAGATTCCAAAAGGATAGCCATTCGTCCTTAGCAGAACTGAAACTACAAGAATGAAACTCCACAGTGTGAAAAGAAAAGGGGAGAATAAAACCCATGCTTTGAAGAGACTCTGTTGCTAAAATCTCCTTGGCTTAAGGGATGATGTACTGTAAACATCAGCCTTGGCAGGTTCTGCAGGGACAAATCTGAAATTGAGCTAGGAGACTTCCCGGAAACTAGTGAATCCATCACTTACCCCCAACTAATCCTGCATTGGGGGTTGGGGATGAAGGCTTCTTACTTTTTGTTGGTGAGCACATTTAATCCCAGAAGATCTTCTATTCTTTAAACTCAGAGCAAAAAATTTACATCTGACTTTGACTCAGAAGTGATTCTAAAATGAAACATTTTGCTAAATGAGGCTGTATAGGATGTTGTGTGCCAAGAGCTTATTTCTAATGATGATGCCATTCTCTTTTCCCACTCATGACTTCTTCCTTTATCGCTTAAGAATAAGACACAAACTCTTTGCTTAGTCAGTAGGGCAAGGAGTAACATCACCCTGCTAATTGATATATTAGCCCCTTTCAGATCTAAGCAATATAACTGATTTTTAACTGAATGTTTTTTTTTTTTATTTTTTTTCTTAAAAAGGTTCTAACAATTGCTTTCCTGATTGGGAAATGGCAGAAATTATTCACAAAGGCAAAAAATATACTATGCAAATTGAGTTTGCTCTGAGAAGCACAGAAGCAATGAATGTAGGTTATGAAGTTTCTTTCTGGTCACAGTTTTTCTCTTTCATCCAGGAAGATGTTCTGTGATCAAGCTCCAACTACTCACTGCTCAACCTTGAGGGGTCACATATAAGTGGGAAGACTTCATCATTTTACCCAAATCTTCCTGGGTTCTTAGGAACAAACAGGAAAAGGGACAGTTCCCAACCCCTCTCATTGAATAGCCAACAGAAAAGTAAGGACTAATATAAAATATTTCTTTTATAATTTTGATTGCCACCAGAGCCTGAGAATTTTAATCTATCATAAATAGGAAGTAGAGGAAAGCCTTGTATTTCTTTGACACTTAGCTACTTTTGGAAGGATTTTTGACATTAGTATTATTAAATGTCAGGGGTCATTGTAGTTGCCTTAGGAGAAAGGTAATGATGTTAGAGTCATCAAAGAAAAAAAAAAAGATACATGAACATGTTGCCATTCAAGGGCCTCACTGCCTTGTGTAGAAGGCTAGAATAGAAGTCCAGACTCTCTTGGCTTCAAACTGTAACACACTGTGGGTTGTAGAAGGTCTTTCTTTGTACTGCTTGCTCCCAAATAATGACACCGAGACTTGTTAATTGTAAAAGCTTGGCCTTATCTTAGGCTTGCTCCCAATTAGCTTTCATAAGTTAAATTAACTCATTTATATTCATCTATATTTTGCCACATGGCTCATTACCTCTTCTCCATACTGTATTTCTGAGTTGCTTCCCTTCTCCCTTGCAAATTTCCCACCTCAGAGTCTTCCCAGAGTTCCTATCTCTTTCTGAAAGTCCTGCCTATCCTCTCCTGCCTAGCTAGCTATTGTCATTCAGCTCTTTATTAAACTAATCAGAAAGTACCTTGGCAGAGACGTATCTTCACAGTACACAAAAGGATTATCCCACAACTTTCCTCCCTTTTTGTCTAAATAAAAGGAAAGATTTAAACTCTAACATAGTGAAACTATGTACAATAAGGATAATTATCAACTAAGAATTACATTTACAATGTTCAAATTTGGCAAATTTGGAGAAAATACTCTATTATCTATCCTATCTTGGTGAGTCCAAAGTTTTATACCTAAAACTTTTTTTGTATTACCAGCCTATAAATATCTTTTCAGGTATTAAAGCATTTTCTTAGGTAAACAACATAAGCTTTATATCTCTCAATTTTTATAAACTTTACATATCTTTCATTTTTTGAATTTGGTAATGAAGAAAATAGTAAAACTATAACTATCTAGTCCACATCAGAGACCCTAGAAGTATAAAGTATTACTTGAGCAAATAGGAGGTACAGAGCAAACAACTTCCAAATTATAGAAATGAGAGAGACAGCTAGTTGCCTGGACAGTTACCCAAGTTTCTTCTGTAACATTAGGGAATCCATTTTGGGCCTGTGGGCCTACAATATCTGACAGACTTTTCTGTGAAGCTGGAATTTTGAAGGACTGACCTCCATTGTTTTGGCAAAGATTGGCAGTCAACTTCCTTTGTCTCCTGCATGCCCGATTTAGACAGCATACTATCAGCAGTTGAAGCAAGGGCAGTTTATTGTCCAAATAGCTAGTTTGTCACAATAAAAGCAACTTAGTATTGAAGTTCTTTGATGTCCATCATCGTTTTTTAAGTAAATTGGTGCTTCCATAAGAAGACATGTCTCACTGTCATGAAAAGCCTTATATTATTAAAACATCTGAAATGCTATATTCTGTAGATTCCTGAAGTGTTTGAAGAACACTTATCTATCTAAAATACAAGAAGCTAAGTCCAAGCTTATTTCTGTTTACATCTAAACCCTTACTACAACTTTGATTGTCATCTTAATTATCCTAAACAGTTTGTAAGAGTAGCTTTCAAGGACTAGAACTTTATATAATGATGTTAAATGAGTTGCATTGGCACAATACCTTACAGTATGCTGTAACAAAAAAATCTTAAATTTATACCAGTATACAAAAATCCATACCAATGTAAAATATCTGAGACTACTAGTTAATTTTTAGTTAAAAAGTAGATTCAATAATCTACCCTTTTATCCTACCATTCCCATTTCCCCCTATTTTCTTTTTGGAATGAGATCCTTGAATGTAACCTTCTTTGCTTAGTATTTTCCCTGAACATGACCAGTAGGAACTTGTAACCAACAACCCCCTTCTCATGATAACAAACATACATAACCCATCAAATGACCAAAAATCACCTACCCTACCATTTGGGAATATAGGTGTCATGTTCTTAAAATTACTTCCTGTTGTCTGGGAATGACAGCATCTTTTGGTGACCCTGAGAATTGAGATAATGGTCAAGTCCTGAGGGAGCTAGCTGTATCATTTGTTGTCCAGACTCTGTGTGATGGGTAAGTGCTTAACTGGGCTTAACTGAAGACTTAGATGAAAGAGTCTATGAGGCTGGACCATCTCAGCTAGCTGCTTTGAAGTTTTTCTGGATGCAATTTTTAAGAATCAGCAACAGAGGAATTCTGAGAGGCTGGATCACCTGGGCTACTTGTCTTCTTCATTATATCTGGTCATTTTGTTCTCAAAACACACAAACTTTTAAAGCTAGCATACCCATCTGCATTAAGACAGGTATGGAATATGTGGTATGCACAGTTCAGCTAAGGAATATTTTCTGTTTTATGTCTGAGCAGATAAAAGGCATTTGTCAACTTTATAAGTCTGTTTGGTCTGTATAACCAAACTGTAATATAAATCTCTATCCATGCCATATGAAAGGATGATATGTAATAATAAGTCATGCGGACTCTGTAGTCAACAAGATTTATCATGTCTCATCCAGTCTCAGAGCCGTTCCCATAATAGAAGGATCAGCATATACATCACCTGTCTTGTAGTTTTCTTGGTTTCTTCCCTCATGTCTGTAGCCAAGATTTTCAGGAGGTCTCCCCTGGTCAAATCTGATTATTATTAATTTTGAAAGAATCCCTAGCTTTTTGTTTCTTGTAGAAACAAAGATATAATCCCTCTCCCAACGTAACATATTTCGTGACTTTCACACTGAAGTTAAAACATCCTTAAATATACATAGGCTAGTTTAATTCAACAATTTCCATTATTTAAGCAGCTGTCATTTTTGTTCATTAGAATTTTAAAATTTAAGGTTAATAGCACTATATAGAATCCAGACACTCTGTTCATTTTCCATCCTTATATGGCCATTTTTTTTTTAAAAAAAATATTACTTTACTCTCTTTTAAAGACTTCATTTTATTATTTTTAAACTACTTTTTAAATGACTGCCTATACACATCTTCTTTTCTTTCTTCAATATCTAAGCATATTTTTAAGCATACTATATCCATTCAGAGGATTTCTGTTTGTTTGTTTGTTCTGTTTTGTTTTGTTTTGGTGTGTTCTGGCTTTCTGCATGCCTTCTCTGTACATGTGAGCCAAGACTTAAAGGGCCAGGCTACCCATCATGCAGCTCTGCTTAGCACATGATGGCTGGCTTGTCTATCCTAGGATCAGTCCAGCAGGTTGCCCCACTGGTTCTGGGCTGCAGCTGCTGTTTAGCTTTCTGTGAGAGCTTAGCCTCAGTCCTTTGGCACAGGTTGGGAGCTGAGTTTATCTGCCCCAGCTCTGGGAAGTTGGTTGGCCCACATAATAGCAGGCATTACAGCCTAGTGTCAATTAGCTGGCTGCTCAAGTGCTTAGCTGCACAGCAGGGCCTCTTAAAGGAGCTACACCTCTATATACAGCAAGCACCAGGACTGCCTTAGAGACTGCTGTTGCTAGGAATCTGTGTTTGACTTCATGTTTGGAAATTTTTTCAGCTTTTTCAGGCCCTGTGTGGATATATGTGCCCCATTTTGGACACCAAATGTAGCAGATTTTTCTTTGGGCCACCTGCTCTGAAATAATGACATGGAGACTTCTTATTAATTATGAAATCTTGGCCTTAGCTTAAGGTTGTTCCCAGCTAGCTCTTATAACTTAAATTGTTTTTATAATGTAAATTAACCAGTTTATATTAATCTACATTCTGCCATGTGGCTCATCTCCTCCCCTCCATACTGTACATCCAACTTACTCTTTATCTCATTAGAGAATTCCATGCCTCAGATTCCTCCCAGAGTTCCTATCTCTATCCAGAAGTACCACCTATTCTTTCCTGCTTAATTATTGGCCATTCAGCTCTTTCTTAAGCCAATTAGAAGGTACATTGGCCAAGACACATTCTTCACAGATTATCCCACAACAGTGGGTGAAGGTAGGTTCCTGCAAATTCCAGGTTGGATTCTAAACCCCATCATCTCAGAATGGATTTGCCCTAGATTTAAAGAGCTAATTAGGTTACCAAAAGGTCACTGGTATGCTGATAAGAAGGGGAATCCTACACATGGGAGAGCTTGTGCAAAAGATGATGACACTGCTGTCATCTATATCGATTATTATTTAATTGTGAGTGGAGCATTTGCTTAAGCAAAAGAGTAACATGCAATTTCATAGTAAAAAGGAGCATTACTTCTACATGGGCCTTTTGGAATTATGTTACATTTTCTTCTATATGTGTACATAAGAGACAATTATGTATTTGATTTAAATGACATGTTGTACATTTTCATTTAAATAGGAAGAAAAATGCTAAATACATTTATTATAATCACTTAATATAATTGATCTGCCTAGGAAACCATCATTCAGCAACTATTTACTGAGGATCAACAGTGCTGAAGTTGCTTATGAGTACATAAAAGCAATAATGATATGGGTTTAAACCCATGCTATTAGGCCATTTCTTATTTTATCTATCCAGATGAACTATTGTTTCTTCTGCACAGAACATTGCCCTCTCTGATGCCAAGACAGAAATCTTACACAGTTATTAATTTTAAATATGAAAATTACTGGCTGCTTGATTGTGGAGCCTCTACCTTTAGAAAGCCCTGCCCTTTGCCGTGTGCAACACATGTTTTACAAATGACAACATCTTTATTAAAATTCTGACAATGTAGATAATTTGCTTCTATACCACCACATAGGACTAGTTAGCATCCATGGCAACTACCTTGAAAATGCCATGTGATCTCAGTGATGTTGAGAAAAACAAGAGCTAGCATATGTAAGGTATGTGAGCAAAGTGAATTGAGACCTAAACCTCTGCAGAGCAGGAAGTTCCTCAGTTCTCCTGCACTTTGCAAAATTCAATATTCTTGTGATTTGAAGGAGATTGTTAGATTGTTACTAGAGGATGAAACCAAATTGACCCTGAAAGACTACATATACCTCAGCTTAAATTTGCTCAAATATGAATTTCTAGTCAGGAAAAGAAAAACTTGGATTCTGGCAAGAGGATTCTGGGAAGAATTACCGTTTCATACAGCTATCCCAAACATCTACCAAACAGGATAGATACCATGCAACATAATAGATTGATTTTTACATGGAAAAAAAAAAGATGTTTGTGATAAAGATGATGATGAAAACTGAAGCATTCTTTCTGATCTAGGCATCCAGCTGAGTATGGTGTCAGATGCAGATGTTCTGGTCAGAAATACGGCATCAATGTATTGCATACAGCCCGCTCTTGTGTCTCTTCTCACAATAATATTGAATGTGAGTTCTATTTTCTAATTTGTATGAAGGTACGATAGGATCGATGGTGGCCTTGTCAATGACACTAGTCATCATCCTCTTTCATAGAAGATAAAAAAAAATTGGCAGGAAAGTCAGTTTCTGGAGATGTTGAATCAACTGGTTGAATGCTTTGCTATGCAACTGGGTGTTCCACATGAGGGGGAGCAGGCCAAGCGGTATTCCAGAGGTGTCCAGACTGAAAATCTAGATTCTCAGTGGAAGCCACCCTTCTATCCAGGCCTGTATCACATTGCAGTTAACTCAGAGAGCTCTCCACACTCACAAATTTGGAGTGATACTGCATCCAGGTCTGTGTGTGTTTTATTATTCATCTGTATGTAATAAATGCTAACGGACTGAGTGCTACTAAAACAAATCTTGTGCAGATATAAGAAATAAGATAATATGAACCTTCTAGAAAATTAAGGTGAAGGCCATCTAGGAACAGCCTGAGGGTGTATTTCAATTACTTTTTCTAATCATAATATTTGCTTAGAAATATGCATATGCTACATAGGTAGAATAGTGTGTAATGCTACTTAATATTATTGTATGTATAAGAACATCAGTGTCTGTGTATAAACAGGACTGCTCATTGTTTTGAAGAGATTTTCAACTGAGTTTTATGTTACAATGAAACACAACACATGTTCCCTGTTTACAATGACATGCGTCTATGAACCCAAAGTTCTGTAGTTCAGAAGTGCAGCAGAAAACAATAGAGTTTCTGTACTATTACACATGACTAATGATGAATGTAAGACTGGGAACTTGGATGGTGGTTCCTTGCTGCCTGTCATCCACTGTAAATCTCAAAGGCCACCATACTCATTGGCCTATGGTACTCCTTGATGCTCAAATTAGCAGTGCTGTGTCAAAGTTTCTCATTTCATCTTTCACATCCCCAACTTCACTTGCTATTGGAACGAGTTAACCCATGCTCTTAAAGATTTCCTTTGATTACATAAAAACACTTGACGGTATGCTTTTATTATATAA
Source organism: Peromyscus attwateri (assembly GCA_902168425.1). Taxonomy (NCBI): domain Eukaryota; kingdom Metazoa; phylum Chordata; class Mammalia; order Rodentia; family Cricetidae; genus Peromyscus; species Peromyscus attwateri. Next base: position 10,863 of record CABHPP010072599.1, on the reverse strand, counting down.
TGTTATAATTTGGGTAATGTCAAGTTTTCCAGTTTTACCCACCTTCAGCTAGGGAAACTATAATAAAACGTTCCAGACCAGAAGCTTTCAAGTGACAGAAATGTGTCCCTTTACAGTTGAGAGTTAGCAATTCTAAAGTCAAGTTATCAGCAGGGTCTATTCAGTTGTAAAATGTTTCTGTGGTTTGTGGTTTATAGCTGACCATCCTGTCTAGTGTCTAAAGATGGCCATGCTGCTCTTAAGTGTATTTGTTTCTTCACCTCTTCTCTCTATAAGGACACCAATTATATGGAACTGGGGCTTAATGTGACTTCCTTTTCTTTAATGTAAGTCTTTGAATGCCTGGATCCAAACACACTCACTTTCAGGGAAACATGAATGTTAGGGCTTTAACCTGTGGATTTTGGAAGGTACAATTCCCATAAACCATACAATTAAGAGTGTGAGAATGGCAGTCAAAGGAAGAGAGAGACTTTCTACTTATACTTATTGTCTCTTCAACTTAATCACTTGCCCTCCAGCTTCCTGCCCCAATTCACATGAATTTTCTCTAGTTGTTCTGTCTATCTAAGCATGAAACAGCATTACTGTTGTGAAATTTTTAAGTCACAAGTAATCTAGTCCTCTTAACATTGATAGGATCTCTTGCATTAAGGATTTTGTCTCTTTGTATATAGTCTACCTGGCAATGTATCTAATGAGGAATCTTAGCATTACTACATGATATTCTAAGACAAATGTGTTAGTAAATAAGACACAATACAGCACCATTGTCCTATGTACTTGCAATAACTCTCTGAAAATGCACATATGCATGCACAATCATTGTATATGATTAATAAATACTCATCCCACTTCACCCCATATTTATGTATACATATATACGTATGTGTGTGTTCATTTACACAGGTATATCTATTTGTGCAGGCATCTTTACAGATTTGATGAACAGTGAAATTATATTCTTTGCAACATAATTAATTTATAGAAATGCTTTGCTAACTTCTTTGCTCACAAAAATAGCAAAAATTATCCTGAAGCAGGCAGTCTGCAGTTTAGAATTATGTCATAGATTAGTCTTTTTACTACTGTTGATAAGATTGTTTTATATATATATATATATATATTTGTATGTATATATTCTTTTAATTATTTTATTGGTTCACCAGTGAAACAATTGAATATATTATTTCAGAGGCAGAAGTAGGCCTGAAGGATATCTGAACATTTAAAACACACAAAATACCAAGGGTGGTCATTATTTAAGGCATCATTCTTCTTAGAGAATGGGAGTCATTACTTGAATCTGCTTATAATGGAAGCCTAGTGAGTTAGACACAATCCCATAAGGCTCGGTTATTTTATAAACTTAACAAGGTACGACTGGCCTGGTTTCCTTAGTAATGCATTGGTGTAAGTGGTTTGCTTTGAATGTAGGGTAAGGGATGTTAAAAAGATTCAGTTTGACTAGAAACACAGCACTGGTTATCCCTCAACTATGTTTTGATAATTTTAAAGTGTCTTTTTATTTGCATTAACATATTTTTAGTTTAAGAAATTTATACAGTTGAAGAAATTTTGATAAGTCCTAAGAATTGAAATACAGATTAGTACTAAGCTCAAGGATTCAAGAAGCTGGATATGCCACAGGATACACTCTCAAATGGTCAAGAGTGACCTCTGCTTAAAAATCAACCTATAATTAAGTTGGTGTTGTGTACTCCATGATCACCCACACTGTGCTGAAGACTAGCTTGCCAATTTCTTGTTTTTCTTCCAGAGACTCTGTATTGCTTCTACTTTCTACTCTTGATTGACTCCATACTTACAGATCCTCTGAGCTGAAGGCAGATCAACCTCCAGAAAGTACCATTTATGGATAAGTCAGAACACATCTGTAAAGTGATTGCCCTCCACATACATATTGGACAAATACTACCCTATTCCTGGACTTAGGTTCTTTGACCTGTGTCCGTCCTTTTGTCCTTTTGATTCCTCTTTCATTCTAAGCCCTCTGTACTGTTTGTCTTGCACAATTTGTCACAAAAGCCACCAGAACATCACTAAAATAACAATTCTTAACTAATTGCTAAATTTAAGATTAATGAGAGCAACCACAACAAATCCAACAGCACTGAATCAGTTGGCAGGCACATCTAGCTTCCATTAAGGACCGATGTGTATACACATCACAAAATAAATTTTTGTTTAAATAATAATCTGTTTACTAGGTGTGTGGTTTTTTTCTGCAATTGTATGAAAGATTATGACAACAGGAAAACACAATATGAGTATAAATGGCTGTTGTCTCACTTAGTATCCAGGAAGATATCCTAATACAAGCAATCTGTATCTATACAAAAATGGCTAGAGAACAATGTTCTCCAATACTTTCAGGCTATTTAAACTCAGAGGCAGTCTCCAGAAAGCCTGAGTATCAATTAATTGTTCTTTTCTTTTATTGGTAACATTGAAAGTAACTGGCTTATCTTCTGAAAGATCTATAACTTACTAATTTACATTTAACCCAAGGTGTCCTTGTCAGTTTGTGGCCCATAACTATACAAGCCCACTCCATTCACTGGTAAAGTCTGTGACAAAAATGTTCCAGTCTTATAAAGAAAGTTTCCAGACTCTGCTAGAATAGCCCAGCTCCCTACAGGGAATGTTCCTTACTTGCTAGAAACAGGATGACTACATTTTCAAATATTACTTCCTGAGGTCTACTTTATGTACTATTTAATTTTGATCAAAAAGACTTCATTTTGATATTGGTGTGCAATCACGGAAACACATCATATACATTTTAAAATGTAATTGAATTGGTAGAAAAGATATTTAAGAATTTCTTCCCTATTTATTAATAGTCAGTATGGCTTCAAATCACCACCTCCAAACTCCCAGTGAAAGTCTTCAGTGGTTAATAAGCCAATTAATCTTCAATTAGTAAGAACTGTATTGAAATTTAGGGAATCCATATGTCTGGTGAAATTCACACTCAAGTGGGAGTTTAGATAGTACTTGGCAAAGATGAAAGCTTTTTGATCTGAATACGTTTCAGTCGGGCCTGATAGCAGAAGACCATCACATGATGTTTTATTTAATTTTATCTTTTGATGGATGATCTATCAGAGGAGTTTTACCTACGCTGATGTAATAATAAGCCCTCTCAGGCCCCACTGGAGTCAGTGCTCTCCCCTGATTGTTTCTGCGGAGACGCAATGAGGCAAAGGCAAAAGCTTTTCATGAGTAACACTTGTGGCTCAGCCCTGAACTTTCATGGAGGATTCTGCTTGTAAAGGTTAAATTTCATTTAGGATGCCAGGACAAGTGCTCACTTAGGCAGCACATATACTAAAATTGGAACGATATGGAGAAGATTAGCATGGCCCCTGTGCAAGGATGCCAGGACAATGCCAAGGTGTAAGTAGATTAGGGGAAAGCCTACTTAAAATACTGATTACAGTTCTCATCCCAAAGAAGGGAATAAAGAAGGATCGCAAACAGATGGTCTTAAATTAGATTCAATAGAATATTTAAAATGTATATTTTTATAGTATTTTTGTTTTGTAATTTCTGCATTATCCATACCTTGTTCTAATCTCACATGTCCTTTCTGACTCCTTCTGTTTTTGCTTCGGGATTACATGCATCACTTCCGTTTCTCATCTTCCTGCTGTTAACTCTTCCAATGGGCCTGGTGCTAAGCATGGCACATCTGTGGAGGCCAGAGAACATCTTAAAAAGTGGGTCTTCGCCTTTCTATATTGTTTTAGAGGCAAAGTCTCTCTTCCTGGTGGCTTCTATTTATTTTCCCATTGTATACATCAAGCTAGCTATACAGATATCTTCTGAGTGATTTCCTGTCTCACCTTCCTACTTCTCTTAGGAGTGCTGGGCTTACAGCTATCTGCTACTATATAGCTACCGCTTTTTGCATGGCATATAGGGTCAAACACAGATAGGCAAGCTTGTACAAAATGCTTTTGCCCAGGGAACCATCTCTCTGGCCCTTGTTTTAGTTTCTTTACTTTTGGCACCTGCTAATCACATGCTAACTTTCAGCTCATTTTACTTTATTAATATTTTATTTGTTCTTTTCTCTCAGCTTTTGCTTCTCTTAGATAGTCTCATTGTGTAATACATAAAATAAAGCTACTAAATCAACAATTGCTTCAGGTTTAATGACAGTATAAGTTAATTGTAATTAGAACAACTTGACAAAATAACTTAATTTATGCATAGAGAAAAAGATAAAAATGCTCCAAATCCTAAAGAGCTACACTAAATTATAATTTAATTACAACATGTAGTAATAACTCAAATATAAATAATACAATGTTTCTTAAAATAAATGACTTTAAAATCTATAATATTGAGGAACAGATTTTTAGCAAATTATTCATATACTTTAAACAAAACTAATTATATATTGTAAAGATTTTGATTTATTCTACCTAATTAAAAAGTAGATAATGTTGAATGTTTGGCAGGATTAACTTTTATGAGAAAATAATTCTGATAATTGAACGATTTTGAATTATAAACTTCTGTCTGATAGTTATTTCTGGGAGAATTGCAATGCTGCCTTTATGGTGCATCGGCAGAAAGCCTCATAGAAACACTTCGAATGTAACAGGTTTGGCCCTGAGAATGACATAAAACCCACACAGGGTGTTTAGGTAGTAGTTTTAAAGTGGGGAGGAACTACCCTTTTTTCCAGCACAAAATTTGTTAAAGTGTAACTGTGGTTGTCTATACAGTGACTCATGAGTGCACCGCTGCTTGAGAACAGACGATATTTTTGAAAGAAGAGAGTATCATTCTTTTTTAAAAAACAAAGTTGTGAGTCAAAGCAAGTGTTTAGAGATTCTTATAAAACAGCAGGATGAAGCTATTTTAATCACCAAAAAGACTATGAACAAAGGGGAAAAACATGCAATACCCAGACTCTAAACATATAAACATGAAGCAAAAACACATCTTTAATAGCCAGCTCTGGAGTCAATCTAATCATAAGCTAGTCTTCTTTAACAAGGCAGCTAATAAATATCTAAAAATACAAGGTAAGTAATTGGTCTTTCAAAACCTGAAAAAAATTATACTTGTTAAAGGATTTATATTATAGGAGAATAGAATCATAAACACATACTTTTCTTTTTGAAAATGGCTTTGCTTAATCTTTAGAGCAAATGATATACTTCTCATAAATGACTTCTTTCTCCTTTCCTTATACACAGCGACATAACCAGACATATATTTTGTCCATTACAATGCTACCTTATTATTTTATTTCTGTGACCCAAGATCAATATCATCCTTGCTTGTGTCCCACACAGTGGGTTCACCTAGAAGTAGAGGTAACATGCCCCGTTTTACCATATCTGTGTAATAAAATTGTTATTTCTACTGTAAAGCACAGTCTCTACAGATCAGGGGAGCTTGTTAGCAATTAGGAAGGGAGCTAAGTCAGTCTGCTGATATTAACCAGTGATTCTGCCACAGGCCCTATTATATTCCACAACAAGAAACTCTTTTAATTAAAAGCCAAGCTCCCCACTAGAGCTAATCATAGGTAATTGTTCCTGATAAGAAAATAAATGCAGAGTACACAGATTTCTCCCCTGTAGTAGTGACCATATCATTTGAAAAATGGAAATATGGACTAATAACATCATTTCAGTAACACCGAAGACAGTGTGACCTCTCAATATCAACGTTGTGGAACTGAAATCAAATGACTGTCTCAATATTTAGGGTCAATTTTTTGTTCTTACTTCCTTCTTAGTCTATGCTATTTCCTGGCTGGCTAGCTTAATGAATAGCAGAGCATGTCTTAACATTTTGTTTATGATTTCCAGACATGTTTTTTTAAATCTAAACTTGGTGAATACAAATAATGAAAACTGAAGCTTTGAGGCACTAGAATGTTTTAAAATTTGGCATTTGGCACTCGTACCTGGGAAGATATCAAAATGAATGGGAGATGAAAGTAGTTAGTGTGGAGAACTTCATCGGAAGGCAACAGCCAAACACATCAAATGACTGGATTAAGATTTGCTTTCTATTTACAAAAATCTGTGTACTTTGTAGGAAAAGATCAGAAAGCATGAATATCGATCATTAGCTAGCTAGATGACCTTTCGTTAAGTGGATGTAACCATCTCTGAGCATAATATAATTGATTCCTGCAGCTCAACTGAAGAGAGAAAAGGCTGCTTTCTGGCTATGCACTTTGGATGCAAGCTGCATCTGCTCTGTGTGTCTTTTCTCGCTGGTTCCCATGACACAGTCTGTTCATCACTCTGAAATCACTCATGCAGTGCAGAAAGAGAACTTCCACCTCGATGCCAATTGGGGATTTTTATTTTCTGATAACACACAAAATTAAAGTGAAGATACAAAAATGACTGCATGCACTGGGAAGAGCTAAGCTTTTGTTTATGTTTATTTGGTTCAAAATATTCCTGCCAAGAAAGAAAAACGTTTTGCTTGTAATTTGCTTTACATGACACAATTCAACATGATGAGAGTATAACCTTTTAGAATGTATCAGGTACTTTTATATATGTATCCAGATTGTATATGAAATAAATACTAGAGTATTAAGAATATAAACAGAGATGGGAAATGACTTTCAACATTGTTGCAACTATATATTTTTTTAGTTGTCTGCCTTCAAATAACAATACTGTCTTCTGATACATATTCACATTATCTACTCCATTTTCACAATTTAGTAGTGCCTTTGGGGATATAGTTTTCTCATTTGGTTGGCTTCCTTTGAAGGTTTTACATTTGTGTGTGTTTTTTTTTAAAGACACATTGTGTCTTCTGATATTGGGAATTTTTTTAAACTAAAATATTTCAGAATTACTTTTGTACAAACAATATAGTTGACAGAAATCAAAGTTTCATAACAATAAAGAGGTTACTTTAAAACATTAATGAGTTAGTTAATTAATAATTTTATACAAATTACTAGGTTTTAAAACTATATTTCAAGTTTCATCAATATATCTACTCTTCTTATCATTAAAGTCCATCATAATGAATAAAACATCATTATCCTTTTCCTGGAACTCAGTTTGTAAAATATTCTTTCCCGATAGTGTGAAAGGCAGTTACAAAGGAAGAATATAAGATGTTTCTCCTGGACTATCGATGTCTAAAATGCTTGTAGTCAAGAAACATTTTCTTGCTTTGGAGTAGTGATGCCATTATGTAAATCTCATAGGCTCCTGACTATTGTTTTCAAGCTGAGTGAAAATCGCTTCTCTTGCTTACCACCTCCCTAGGCAGGCTTTAGCCTGCAACAGTCCCTAGGGAGACACTCTAGAATTCCCAGCCTGCATTAGAACACAGCTTGAATTTACAGCTCTGAAGTGTAACTGAGATTAGACAAATTATATACATGATAATTAATTCTTTGGGGAAATTTAGAAAAAACCTTAAATACAAATAAAATCTAAGAATGCGTGTTGTCGGTTTAATTCTATTCATTAACAGAATACATTTACTTTAATTAAATAACTGAGCCTCTACTGGATTTTTTTCTTGGTAATTCTTCACATTAAAACATATATGAAAATAAATGCTAGGTTTATCTCCTGAGATGGACTACACATCAATAACAGTGCAGCAATGCTTCTGTGTGTGTAAGCTATTTATACTTGGAAAGTGAATCTGAAAGAGCAGGAGGGGAATATTGCTAATGTGGAAATCTACTAGGCTTCAACTATTTCTTTATTTCTAACTTGAATGCTTTAATGAATTTTAGCCATTTCAACTTCAAGGACTGTGGAGTGCTCAGAGCTATAATGTAGCATATCAATGCCGGTTAAGTCATTAATAAAATGGAAAATGAAGGACACTTGCAGCCCTTTTCATTTCCTCCAAATAGAATGCACCTTGTTGAGGTAGATCAGAGGGAGACTGCAAATCTTTGAAAATTCAAAAATTATTAGACCGCTTAATTGCAAAATCAGCCCAAGTTTCCTTGACCTTGCTCACCTTATCAATCCCACATCATGAGCTCTTCTCCCTTTCATTCTCCTCTTGTTGTCATTTGATAATCAAATGTACACATACCTTTCTACAGCCCCAGCATGCAGCCATTCATAGAAAAGCAGTTTCCATCTTACATCAATCGTGAGGAAAATGGGTTTGTTTCTGCTTTAGCCAGGGCTGGCTTTTATCAGGTCATTCTGGTTTTTTTCAGGCTAACATTTGCAATTTCAAACAGGCCTGGATCTTGTTGCTGTAGCTGCGAGGCAACCTTACTTATGTACTTCTCTTTCTTGATGAATAGTGGCATTCTTCTTGTTCTGGTTGATGTCATTACTATTACTTAAATAGCCAAGATATATTGAACTGTAACTAAATGCCCCACTACAGTAAGAAAGCTCTGAAATTATTTTTGAAACAATGGGATAAAAAGATATTAGAGAGTCCCTATTGGAGTATTGAACACATTGTCCTAGGAAACAAATAACTGCCTTTATTATCTCTTCACCAGAGTTGAATATTAACAGGTTTTGAAGAATAAAAGCACAATTAGCAGTCATTATTAAAGAGGCATAAAATCGTCACTTAACTGATAATATATAGTGACATAATGCATCATGTATATTACTGTATTTCCTGATGTGAGAAAGTTCTGCATATGACATTAACAGAAACAAATAATAAGATCATTAAAAAAGCCTCTCAGGTTACCCCACAACCTGATGTTCAGAAGCTTAGCACTTCTAAGGTTTCCATGAAAAACAATCTGTCTTTATATGTCTAGTGCAAATCCTAAATGATTATTAACACAAAGTGGTCCTAGTTTTAGCTTTCATTGCAGTTAAATAACGGGATGCATCATGTAAATATCAGAGTCAGGTGTATTATATTTTAGAGTATTTGTCAAATGCAAGTTTATTTCTATCACTGAGGTCAGGTTCTTCTGACCAGCTAAGAAGAACTAACCATATAGCATAGCATGTCTTTTAGAGTGAGATTATAAGATAATTCTGTGTCTTCAAAGGTATTTAAGAGTACTGTTTGAAAATTATATTAAGCAAGTGGCTCAAATGATAGCTGTAAATAAACTTACCAAATAATAAGACTAGATGTGCAGAGAGAAGAAAGGACACTGTACTGTTTTTGGAAATCAGTAGCTTAATTGTGAGCAGCGTTGAAAAATACAGAGTTACAGAAAGCACATCATTTAAAAGAGTAGTGGTAATTGTTTGGATTCAAGTTCAATGAGGCATAACTTGTGTCCAGTAAGACAAGTTTGTTGGTTTTGCTGTTGTTGTTTGTTTGTTTTGTTTTCATTGCTGTTGTTTTATAGTATACAGTTAAATTTAACAGATATTTTACATTGTGTAGCTTTGTCAATCAAAATTTAGAACACTTTAATTATTCCCCATGTTTTTTTTATTCTAGATTTATATCTCTTTCTTTATTTGATTCCTGAAAATGGCCAGACATATTTTAAAGACTTGTATTTAAGAATCATATAAGCAAATATATAACTAATTGATAAATTGCAAAAATATTGTTCCAATAGTGCTGTAGTATTTTCCATCCCCACAACTAGTTTGTAAGAGTTCCTGATTTTTAAAGAGACTTATTTATTTTTATTTTATTTGTGTGAGTGGTTGCCTGATGCTCCACCCCAGGAGAGGATGTTGAGTCATCAGGAACTGAAGTAACAGAATGTTGTATGTTGATATATGGGTACTGGTAATCAAACTCAGGTCCTCTGCAAGAGCAGCTAGTGCCCCTAAGGCTACAATGAGTCATTCTCCAGCTTTTCATTCCTTCTGTTTTTCATTATCCAAACAGTTGACAATATCCTCTGTGAACAGAAATACCTGAATCACTAGCAATACATTAGCCAACTGAATCCCAAAATAGAAATGTAAAGCATGACCAAGTGATCTTGCTGTAGGAAGTACTGGGTCTTTTTGATGTTCTGGATGGGATAATTTGCTGTATTAAAAGACAGAAACTGAAAATCAATGTGGTGATTGAACAGATTCAGCACAGCAAAGGCACTTAACAAATCATCAGTGACAACTCAGAAAGCTGGGATCTAGGCAAGTCTCTAAGAGCTCTGTTCCCACACTGATTACTTCTGAATCCCATCCTTAAAAGACCACCATTCATGATTTTGGGTGTGTCTTATCTTTATTTCCAAGCACTTCTTTTTCTCTTCATCCTTACCCTTAAGCCTGAGTTTGAAATATTTTCTTTATCCCTCAAATGAACATCACAAAAGAAGCTAAGAACCACACTTAATCTAGACATGAAAGATATATTTTTAAAAGATTACATAGATCATGACACTTTGGTGTGAAAAATCCAATGTTTTACCGAAAAAGAAGAGAAAAATGTCTGTCCTCATCCCATCCCCACCAAACTGATGTTCCCAGCCACAGCAATCATACAAAAAACCATAAGAAAAGGTAGATAGGTTTGGAAGAAAGAAACAACATTTTCTATATTTTAAGAAAATATCACGTTCTACACTGAAAATCACCAGAGAAATTATGAGAAACTTTCAAAGAGCAAAATCCCCGTAGGCTTCATTATTGCTGTTGCTTTTCCCTGCCTCAGAACAACTGAAGCAGAAGCTACATAGGCAAATAGTTTAGAACACGAGGAAACTCATTTAGAATCCAGTGGGTCAGTAGATCTATAAGGGCTTTGTCCTTGGTTTTCTTTTTTTTCCTTATCAATGTGGACCCAGGATAAGCCACACCTGCACGGTATTCACTTCACTAATAAATTTTACCTCTAGCCTATCTTGTAGAAGAAATGAAATTTAAACAAAATCATTACATTTTGTTCAAATTTAAGGAAAAGTTA
>CABHPP010072592.1:1796-15443 GCA_902168425.1 Peromyscus attwateri | reverse complement strand
AACCCACATGGCCACTGTCCCCGACTCCAGTCAAACTCAAATCCATTTTAGCACACTAACCAGATATTGAATCTCTGGTCCCTACCTCTTCGGTGACTGACATCTGCTTATTCATCAGAATCCACTGTGCTCTGCCTCAACCTACCTTTTCAGACTTCTGAGCCCGCACTGCCTGCCACAAGTTAGGTGGCATCCCTCGACAAAGATACACTGAGAGCTGGGGAGACAGCGCACTCAGGGAAGTGGCACACAAAAGGCAGGGCACGGTAACATGGACAAGGAACCCCCGACCTGTGGGAGTGGAAACAGGAGAATCTCTGGGCATCACCAAGGCTAGTCAAACAAGTGAACCCCAGCTCCCCATGAAAGACTCAAAAAAAGTAAAGTGGTATTGCAAGAATTTTAAAAAGTCTTATTAATAAGAAGAACCTGGAGTCAGGTATTGAGGTGAACACTGAAAGATCAGAGAATCAGAACAAGCCACAGCTTCCTCACCTCGTAGTTCCTCAGCTGATCCTGTTTCCTCAGACTGGAAGCCTCTGAGTTCTCATCCAAGTGGATCTCAGCTGAACTGCTGCTCAAAAGCCTAAAAGCTTAACCAGCTCTATCTAGTTCCTGGTCCTCATGCCTTATATACCTTACTGCTTTCTGCCATCACTTCCTGGGATTAAAGGTGTGACTCACCATGCCTGGTTGTTTCCAGTGTGGCTTTAAACTCACAGAGATCCAGATGGATCTCTGCCTCCCAAGTGATAGGATTAAAGGTGTGTGTGCCACCATTTTCTGGCCTCTATATCTAGTGGCTGTTCTGTTCTCTGACCCCAGATAAGTTTATTAGGGTGCACAATATTTTGGGGAACACAATATCACCACAAAGTGGGCTGCCGGGCTTGGTGGCGCACACCTTTAACCCCAGCACTCGGGAGGCTGAGGCAAGTGGATCTCTGTGAGTTCAAGGCCAGCCTAGTCTACAAAGCCAGTTCCAAATCAGCCAGGACTGTTATACAGAGAACCCCTGTCTTGAAAAACCAAAAAAATAAAAATAAAAATAAATAAAGTGAGGCCAGCAAGATGGTTGAGCAGATAAAGTCACTTTCTGCCATACCTGACCACCTGAGTGTGATCTCTGAGAGCTACATGGTGTAAGCAACTCCCACAGGTTTCCTCTGACCTCTATACCCCGCACTATGGTAAATGTCCCCGCATGTGCGTGCACACGCATAAATAAATCTTTTTTTGAAAAATCAATAAGATAAAGTGGACAGCTCCTGAATAATCACATTTGAAGCTGACCTCTGGTCTCCTTATGCACACACATGTATCCCCCTACCCACCCGCACACAAATCAATGTAAAAAGATCTGTTGAAGTTCAAACCCCGGTGTCTCCAACGTGACTTCTGTGGAAGCAGGGCCTTTGCGTGGGTAGTTAGTTTCAATACAGTTATGCCGCAGTAGAGTGGGTCCTTACCCAATTTAATTGGGGCCTTTGTTCAAAGAGAAGAGCCGCAAGAGGGGACAGAGTGTAAAGACCCAGAGACATACGGAGGGAAAGATGTCACATGGAAAGGGAGACAGGTTGTAGTGAGGTCACAATCAGTCCAGGCGGCCTGAAGCCAGCAGAAGCTAGAGGAAGGCTGGGAATCTCCCCAGCATTTCTAAGGAGCATGACCCAAAACACCTTGATCTTGAACTTCCAGCCTGCAGGACAGACAGTGCCAATGTCTACGGTTTCCAGCTACTCAAAAGCATTAAAGGGACAAATAACCAGCAGGGTTGGTGGCCCAGACCTGTGGTCTCAGCTACTATGGAGACTACAGAGGACTGCAGTTCAAGACCTGCCAGGGCAGCAGTGAGACCTTGGCCTGTTTTGTTTTGTTTTTCCAGACAGGATTTCTCTGTGTAGCCCTGGCTGTCCTGGAACTGCTAGGATTAAAAGCATGGGGCACTGTGCCTGGGCGAGACCATGTCTTAAAAAGCAAAAGGAATGGGCAGGGGACAGAGCTCAGCAGTGGAGCACTTACCTAGCATGCACAAAGCCTGGCTTTGACGCCCAGCACTGGTGTAAACTGGCTGTGATGGAGTACACCCTGCCTGTGATCTTAGTGTGTGGGAGGTGAAGGCCAGAGGATGAGAGGTTTAAGGACATCCTTGGCTATACAGTGAGTTCAAGGCTAGCCTGAACTACATGAGACTGTGTTTCAGAACTAAAGAGTGCTCACTTCAGCAGCACACAGACTAAAACTGAAACAACATGGAGAAGATAAGTATGGCCCTGCCGCAAGGATGATACGCAAATTTGTGAAGCATTCTATATTTTCACAATAACTAAATTGTGGAATTGACTTAGGTATCTAAACCAGGCGGTGGTGGCACACACCTTTAATCCCAGCACTTGCGTGGCAGAGGCAGGCAGATATCTGAGTTCAAGGCCAGCCTGGTCTACAGAGCTACTTCCAAGACAGCCAAGGCTATGCAAAGAAACCCTGTCCCAAAGATATCCAGTAAGACAGGCACAATAAGGAAAATGTGCTGTATGTACACAATGGAATTTTTTGTTGTTGTTCCTAGAAATGAGAGTGAGAGAGAGAGTGAGAGAGAGAGAGAGAGAGAGAGAGAGAGAGGGAGAGAGAGAGAATTTGGGGGACAAACTGAACTATGAAAGGAAAAGGAGGCTGTGAAGGAAATAGGTTCAGCATATCATATATACACATATGAGAACTTAAAAAACTAAAATACACTTTTTAAAAGGACGAACGGATGAAATAATGACTCGGCTTGCCCCCCTTCTTGCCCTCTCAGATTCCTAGCTACCCACACAGACCTATCGTCATTACAGTCTTTGCTTGCACCAGGAGAGTTAGCGGTGACTTTGGGAGCCTGTGACCCGTCTTCACAGCTCTTTCTAGCTGAGGTACACACTCATCTGTCACCATCTGCACCAAGGCCATTAGAGTCATGAGTGGCGTTTTACTGTGGCACACCCCCTCCATGTGACTCCTACGGATCTGCAGTGTTCCCTGCCCCACCACCATGGACACACTGTGGCCTCAGGATCTTCCCAGGACCTAATAGAGCAGCATGACCTCCTCTGACCTTGCTGAGCCCAGGACCCAAACAGGGTTATTCAGAATCCAAACTTGAGGTCAAATGTGGTTGCTCCTGCTGTTGGGAGTCTGAAGCAAGAGGCGTGCCTTTAGTTCAAGGCCAGTCTGGGCTACATAGTGAGTTCCAGGCTAGCCTGGACTACAGAATGATATCTTATCTCAAAATAAAATACAACAAAGGTACGCTTGGGATTTTCTGCATCAGGACGGGAAATAACTCCTTTCTCCCATGATTCTCATCACAGAAGGATGTAGCTATGTTTCCTGTCTCCTGGAGGCGCTTGAGAGAGAATGGGCAAGCTGAAACAGCATCTCTCCATGGCCAAGTCCTTGAGCCAAGCCTATAGTCCTTTGGTTCTTGGACTGGCTGTGCTGGATTTCTGCCGCAGTTGTGGAGTCCTGGGAACTACACTGTCAATAATGGAGGACAGGTACCTGGAAATATGGGGGGTCCATGACAAACCCCTGCCCTCAAGTAGCTGGTGGCTCACTGAGTAAGGTCGGCTGCTCTTCTGTGGGAGAACAGCAAGGACAAGACATTCTGACAGTATGTGTACCAGGAAGCAGTACTCAAAGGCAGTTATGTGCAGGGAGCAGGAAGTTGTGCTCAGCAGTAGGGCACTTGCTTGGCATGCACAAGGCCCAGGGTTCAGTCCCAAGCACTAAAAGTGAAGTTTGGCATTGAAGTTTGTCTTACAATAAAAATAACCACCATTTACATCTTATCCATGCAGTGATGCCCTGCATGAAGATATGCACACCATGGTGGTTCTAATAACAGCACAGTAAATACAAACACAGGATGACGAATTTCACTCTTGTTTATTCCAAGACGTTGAGACAAGGTCTTGCTATGTAGTCCAGGCTGATCTTGAGCTCACGAGGTAGCTGGAGATGTTGTGGTGGGGTGTGTGGTGGTGGTGATGATGTGTGGTTGTGGTGGTGATGTAGTAGTGGTGTGTGGTGGTAGTGTAATAGTGTGGTGGTGGTGATGGTGGTATGTGCTGGTGGTGTGTGGTGGTGGTGGTGGTGTGTAGGTAGTGGTAGTGGTGGTGTGTGGAGGTGGTGGTGTGTAGTGGTGTGGTGCTATGTGGTGGTGGTGTGTGGTGGTGGTGGTGGTATGTAGGTAGTGGTAGTGGTGGTGTGTTGGTATATACCTTCAAATCCTGATGTTCTTGCCTCAATCTCCCAAGTGCTAAGGTTACAGGTGTGTGCCACCACACCAAACTTATGCAGTGCTGGGGCTCGAACCTAGAGCTGGGCATGCTAGGTAAGCACTCAACCAACAGAGCTACATCCTCATTTCTATGTCTAACACTTGCTTGTTTGTCTGGAGAGAGGGTCTCGCTCTGTAGCCTTGACCAGCCTGAACTCACAGAGATCCACCCTGCCTGTGCCTCCCCGGTGTCACCCATTTCTAGTTTTTTTAAACGATCTGTAAACGAGGTATTTTTACAGATGAGGGAACTTACAGAGAACACTGAGGTATTTTGCTTTCCCAAGCCCGGTGCTGGTGTGCACACAGATGCATCTTTATACGGAGGCTTCCAATCGCCTGGCAGCACAGGATGCTATCAACAGTGAGTAGCTGGTAGAGTTAGAGTCTAACTCATGCCTACCCCACCCAAGTCCTTGGGCTCTGTCCTACACAGCTTTCTGGTGGAAGCTGGCCAGTCCTCACTGAGTATGCCATTATCTAGGTCATGGTGTCACAATGTCCTGAGAACCACTCCCGGCGGTCCCAGTTCTGAGACCTGACTCAGATCTACACAAACCACACAAGCTTGAGAAGGACACAGGAGTGCCACGCCCATCTCACTTCCAAGGACAACATGGGAACTAGAGTGCCAGCTTGGTCAACAAGATTCCTTTCTGAGCAAAAGTTACACAGGAACTCCGAATCCCAAGTTCACGCTGGTGAGTGTGAAGTCTGTGAGCTAAGGGAGTGCAAATGGAGTACAGAAAAGAGCTTAGCTTTGCCAGCAATGAGGGACTTCTGTCCACTGGACTGACTGTCAGCAATGGGTCTGGGAGTACTCAAAAGCTGTTGACCACTACTTCCTCTTACCTGGCGCTGTGAGCTAAGAGTTTATGTTCCTAAAAATTCACATGTGGGGGCTGTTGAGATGGCTCCATAGGTAAAGGTGCTTACCTCCAAGCCTGATCAGGCAAGTTCAATTCCCAGAACCACATGGTGGAACGAGAGAATCAACTCCTGCAGGTTATCCTCTGACGTCCACCATGGTTGAGTGTGTGTAGACAGGCGGGCACACACACACACACACACACACACACACACACACACACACACACACACACTGAAAGGGGGGAAAGAGATGGATAAATAAATCCATGTAAAAAAAATTAATTCACATATGGGAACCCTAGTCACCAATGTACTGGCTTGAGAGGTGGAGCCTTTAGGAGGTAATTGGATTTAGAATGAGGTCAGGAGGGTAAAATCCCCACGATGCCCATGATGAGAATAGTACTCCTATTTAAAGAGGGGAAAGGCTGGAGCTGGAGCTCAGTGGCACACACCACTTGCCTGGATTGTCCAGGCCATAGATGTGACCCCTGACACTATAAAAGAAAGAGAAGACAGCCTACATGACACTTTCTCTTACTCTGCCATAGGAGAACACACCAAGAAGGTGTCTCCTGGGACCCAGGGAGAGTACCCCTCACCAGAGCCCGGCCATGCTAACACCTTGGCCTTGCCCTTTCAGGCTCCAGAGCATTAAGAAAGATCTGCCTAAGCCATGCACGGTATGTATTTACTACAGCAGCCTGAGCTGATGATGTGGTCAGAGCAGGTGACTACCTTAAGTGTCACCCCAGCTTGTCTAACTGTAACTTCTGTCCTGAGTGTGATGTCTCTGTGGACATACTAATGTCATCTTCTTGAGACCTGCCATAGCACACACGTACCCCAGCTCAAGATAAAGTTTTGAGCTCCTCTGCAGATTGTGGATTCTAAACAGGAAGGCCTTCAGCCTGCAGCTCTGGCCCCAGACACACCACCTTGGTGGATCGAGGCCACTCCAGGAATATCTGGTATATCTGGTCCGTGAAATAAACTTCAAAAGAGAAACTCAAGTGGTTTCATGGGGTCTTTGGAAAGCCTGGCTAGTACCTACCTCCCCACTTCCCCTCAATACAGAGCTTTAAGACATGGTCCACGGATATCTTCCCATCCCATCCTCCAGGCCATCATGTCCATTTGGTAGGAACTAATGAATAAGCCCTAGCCCAGCCTAGCCCAGCCTTGTTATTTGGAAAGCTTTTTTTTTTTTCTTTCTTTTGTTCTTCCCCAAATCTATCTGGGCAGGCTCAGGCCAGTTCGCCAACAGGGGTCCTCATTAAAGTCTGAAAATACATTGTAAAGCAAAGCTGGAAACTGGCGGCCAGACATTACAGCAGACTGCTAACAAGGAAATCAGTACAAATTAAGACACAGCTAGACAGAAGCCAAGCAACTTGCCGTTGCATAAATTACGTGTATTAGAAGCAGGGAATGAGAGGGCTGGAGAGCCTGCCACGGGCGCCGCCGCAGAGACACACCACACCACAGAGATCAAGCGTGCTCAGCCTTCATTGACAAAGAATTTAAAATAGATGACGAGGCTCTCAGTGGCAACTATCTAAATTGCTGTGTGACTGGAATAAAAAAACCATCCTTGTTCCATTCATAATTTAAAGGCTGAGACGGGCGGGAATCGGTTTCTTTAAATCATCAGTTGTGGTCTTTGTGTGTCAAGGGAAGAGCGTTGGGAGGTGCCAGCTGCAGAGACGATTTAGTGAAAGGGACTGACAGTTTAATCCAGCCTCCACGTCACCTTCTCTTAAATGGGAAGGTGACTGAGTCTTTCCTGAGAAGGCTGTTAAATTAAGTCACTCTGGTGAAAGACACACAGCCCTCTGGCCGACTACAAGCGTACAGTGGGTAAAGGTACTGACTTGGTGTCTCATTATTCTTCGCCTCCCCCATTCACAGATTCACTGTCCAGTCTTGTTTGTTTGTTGTTTTCAAATAAGATTCCCCAGAGCTGAGTTAGGTGAGGTCCTGGGCAAATTGCCCTTCTTTTTCCACGTTCCCACTGCAAGTGCGTGTGCACGCACACCCACAGGGCACACAAGGACAGCTCAGTGCCTCCAAGACCTGACCAGCAGCACCCTGAATGAAGCTGCCTGGAGGGCCCCACGATCTAGTCCCTTGCCTTCGTTGATAACATATTGAGCAACTCCAAGTATTCTAGAATACTACTATCCTTCTGTTCTGCCTGAAGCACCTTTGCCCTCCTCTGGCTAATGCGGACTTAGCGTTGGGGCCTGTGGCAGTTAATTCTGACTGTCACTTTTAGCCTCACCACGGGAACAAACACATGAGCTTGTCTGTGAGGGATTTTTTTTTTACAATTAGCTTAACTGAAGTGGGAAGACCCATCTTAAACGTGGGTGGCGCCATTCCCTAGGCTGGGGTCCCAGACTGAACAAAAAGAAAGGAGCAAACGCACTCCTTCCTCTCCCATTCCTGCCTGTGGCCAGCTGCCTCAGACTCCTGACGCCACAACTCCCTGCCACAGTGGACTATGCCCTCAAACTTCGAACCCAAGTAAACTCCTCCTTCCGTGCGCTGGTTGTGTTAGGTGTTTCAACACAATCAGAAAGCAGCCGGAACAGATACTGCAGTACCATGCTCTTCCTGGAGCTCCAATGTCACTCCGAGGTCACCACGCAGAAGGTGAGAAGCCCGGCATGGAGCCTTTCTCCTTTCTCTTGGGGACCAACACATAAAAGGTGTGCTAGCTCCATTCTCTGAGCTGTCAAGCCGGTTACATCCGGCTCATGCTGAAAGCACCCCCGAGGGGGAGTTGAGCAGCGGTTACGGTTCTAGCAACACACCGTCCTGCATTTCAAAGGTTTTTCTTATCTTTATTTGCCATTAGGATTCTGTATCTCATAAGGTGAGAAGTGGCCTCATGACTCGTAGAGATTTATTATTGAAGGACTGTGCTCCTGCGTCCTAAAGAGCAACTAATCATAGCAATGGAATGGGCTTCTTTGGTCTCACACTTGGTTAAGCAGGCCAACACCAAGGTTCCACTGGTTAATATTTCAGTTCCTTTTCTTTTTTTTTCCTTCTGAGATTCATCACCATCTAGGTCACCGTGTTTCTCCATGTCCCCATCTATTAAGCAGGGCTGAGAGGTAAAAGCTTACACGCAGTCCTTCTTATTATCTTCATCTTGTCCCGGCTGATATGTGCGCCTGACATGACTTTTATGTTTGTCTGACCTATTTACCCAAGAGCAAAGATGGAAAGCTGCCTGTCCCACAAGGCTGAGAGCTCACAGGGAGGCAGGAAGGAAACTGCCAGAGTAGACGTCTTGGAGTCGATGGCAAAGGTCAGACGAAAATGAGGATTTCTCCCAGTGAGGGTCCTTCCATCCCTACATCTGTGAGGGCTCACACAGCTGGGAAGGGGCGTTCTCTTTGTACCCAGAATGTCGTTTCTTCTCTGGTTTCCAGAGTGTGTACCAGACAGCAAGAGCTCACCAATCCCTTGTAGGGTTGGTACCTTCCTTTAGGGTACTACAACCCTCCCCTAAGTCCTCATGATAGGAGAGAGGAGGAGGAGCAAGAGGGGGAGGGAAATGAAGGAGATTGAGTGCGGTCAATTCTTAGAACAAAAATCAAACCAGATATTTGGCTGAATTGACAGCTCAATTCATTACTCACTGAGGCCCGTTTTTAGAAACAGTTCTCAAGTCCCTGGGAGCCTCCGACCTTTGAGTAGTGACTATTGATCTCTGATGCCTGGCTAAGCTACTGCCCAGAACCCCTAGCGGCAGCAGCATTGACTTGACCCAGAACTAAACTGGGGGCAGGGAAAAGGCAGGAAGTAAGAGCAAGATGCAAAGTGAACACGCTGCCAATCGATGCAGATGAGTAAGTGTGGACACCACAGGCTCTCAGCTTCACCAGCCTCGGCCTGGCAAGCAGTTCAGGTCTATGGGCTGGCTTGGCAGCAAGCACCTCTCTCCCAGTCTCTGGTCATTCTCTTTCTCTCTCAGAAAACACCTGCGGGTGGGCTGGGGCAATGGCTCAGTCAGGAAAATGTATGCCTGGACTACACGAGGACCTGAGGCCAATCCTCGGAATCGACATTTTAAAGAAAAACTTCAAGTGAAATGGTGACTACTTAGCCAGAGGGTCAGAAGAAACAAGTGGATCACTGGGGCTCCCTGCTCAGCCAAGCTAGTGAGTTCCAAGCCAATGAGAGACCTTGTCTCAAAAAAAAAAAAAGCTAGCGTCAGTGAGATGCTTTGGCCAGTGCTTGCTGCCCAACTTGACTACTTGAGTTTAATCCCAGGACCCACCTGGTGGAAGGAGACCCAACCCCTACAAGCTGTCCTCTGACCTCCACAAGCGCAACTTAGAACAGTGGTTCTCAACCTTCCTAATGCCGTGACCCTCGAACACAGTTCCTCAGATTGTGGTGATCCCCAACCACAGAGTTATTTTCATGGCTGCTTCATAACTGTAATTTTGCTACTGTTATGAACTGTAACATAAATATCCCATATGCAGGACATCTAATGTGTGACCCCCGCGAAGGGGTCGTTTGACCCCCAGAGTGGTCTTGACCCGCAGGTTGAGAACCACTGCCTCAGTATGAGCACCCACCCCACTGTATTTTTTTTTCAAAAAATAAAGGGAATAAAAACATGACATCATCTGAGGAATGACCCCAGAAGCCGGCACGGGTCGTGGCCCCATTGGAAGCTTGCCTTCCCAGTAGCCAAAGGACAGGATGAAAATCTGCTGACCTCCCACCAGGGCAACTTCCTTCAGACCTCACAGGCTCAGATGGACAGAACAGAGGCGTTCCCACCAAACTGAGCTTGCACCTGGCCCTCTTCTGCTCACAGTGATGCATCAGTGGAGCAGAGAAAGAGGTAGCTGGGCCTCCCAGATCTCAGCTTTAAAAAATGACATTTAGAAGCCAGTTATGTGGAGAGATCTGTCTGGAGTAACTGTCTCCCCAGAAGAAAAAAAAAATTCCACATGCAAAATCAAGATGGACAAGAAGCATGGTGGTACAGGTCTTTAATCTCAGCACTTGGGAGGCAGAGGCAGGTAGACCTCTGTTAGGTTGAGGTCAGTCAGTCTGCCCTACACAGCAAGTTCCAGGACAGCCAGGACTACACAATGAAAGCTTGTCTCAAAAAAAGTAGGGCTGGGTGTAGTAGCGCATGCCTTTAGTTCCAGGACTCAGGAGGCAGAGGCTAGACAAGTCTGGTCTACAAATAGAGTTCCAGGACAGCCAGAGCTACACAGAGAAACCCTGTCTTGAAAAACAAAAAAAAAGGAAAAAAAAGGAGCAATGACATTTTAAAAACAATTTCAGTTTCCACACACCCTGTTTTTTAAGATAAGGTCTTAGCCTCTTAGCCCAGGATGGCCTTCAACTTCCTGACTCAGCTTCCAGAATGCTGAGATCACAGGTGTGCCCCACGATGCCTGGCTCTAAAGTCCATTTATTGATGAGCAGATCTTAACTGCTCATTATACAGGAAACCCTGAACTTGCACCAGGAGTGTAGGTGGGGAAAAGACACGTTACTTCCCTCCCCCCTCCCCAAGCCCAGGGCTAGGAGGGGCCTGTGTGCAGACACAATAAATTACAAGTGGGCAGCTTGAAGCAGCAGAACCGGAAGCAAAGATTTTAAACGAAGGTGTCAGCAGGGTTGGTTTCTTTTGGAGCAGTGGTTCTCAACCTTCCTGATGCTGTGACCCTTTCATACAGTTCCTCATGTTGCGGTGACCCCCAACCATAAAATTGTTTTGTTGCTACTTCATAACTGTGATTTTGCTACTGTTAGGAATTGTAATGTAAATATATGATAGGCAGGATATCTGATATGGGACCCCTGTGACAGGGTCGCTCTACCCCTAAAGGGGTCACAACATACAGGTTGAAAACCATTGTTCTGGAAGCTGAGGGAGATGCTATTCTGTCCCTCTCCAAACTTCCTGTGGCTGACCGCAGTCCTTGGTAGAGACACACACATCCCTCTGATCTCTGCCTCTATCCTTGTATTTACTGCCTCTGTATCCTCTTTTATCCATTGTTATGTTTTGGTTTTTGAGATGAGGGTCTACATAGCCCAGGCTGGCCTTCAATTCTTGACCCTCCTGTCTAATCTTCCTGAATGCTAGAACAGAATCACAGGTGTGTACCACTGGACCTCTGCTTCCCCCGCTCCTCTTACAAGGATAATAGTCATTGGATTTGCTTCGCCTTAAACCCATTGTCATCGAATCATCAAGATCCTTTGGCGCACGCCTTTAATCCCAGCACTCGGGAGGCAGAGGCATGTGGATCTCTGCGAGTTCCAGGACAGGCTCCAAAGCTACACAGAGAAACTCTGTCCCGAAAAACAAAACAAAACAAACAAAAAGATCCTTCACTATTCGAATTTGTGAAGACTCTGAGGTTCTGGGTAGACATGAATTTGGAAGGGAGTATGTGTGTGCGGCGGGGGTGGAGGTGGGTTGCTATTTAACACAACCCACGTGGTCAGCCATGGAAAGATTCACCATGTAAAGCTGCAAGGGTAGGGAACACGTGACCCCTGGTAAACTGAGACTTAAGTGATAAACAGCAACTCGAGAAACAGGAAGTGGACAGTGAGCACATGAATTATCCACCACACAGATCAGTAAAGTGTGACCCACCCAGGGAGGTGACTACTGAAGTCAGAAGGAAGACAAAGAAGCAGGGGAGAAATACAATTCATGAGATGTTCTATGGAGTTAAGTTTGGGTTGTAAATGTCTCTGAAAGATTGGAAGCAGAAGAAAACTCCAGAAAGTTCACCTTGGCTGAGATGAGTACGATGGTGAAGTCAGATGCAAGGGTCTTTTATCTCAAGGAAAAGCTCCAAGTATTGGAACACATGAGGCAGAAACTCTGTGGAGATGTTCCACATGTTGTCCCTAGCAACTAGCTGAAGCCACTCCCACTGAGCCAAATGTAGGGTTTTACAAAACACAGACAGGATCCAATGCTGGCCAGCCACGCCCCTGCATCCAGCTGAATCAACACTGACCGAAGGGGTCTGGGGACCCCAAAGGAATCTGCAAGCCCTTCTTACACTTGTTCTCCATCTAAGCAGGGAAAGGAGCTGGGATGTGAACAAGACTTTTCAATGACTGTCCTATAAACACTACACCCGTCAGACATGTACACGCTCCCATTTATGGAATGTATATCCCTCAAATGCTACTTGGCGTCTGCTCACAAATAAATGTGTGTCCTCAGTAGCTCTCAGTCTGCTCATCATAGGCCATCCACTCCCTTGAGCACCCAGGCAGCTGTCTCACATCTTCCCCTCTGGACGCCAAAAGCTCCCGGTGTGAGCACATGTAAGACTTGATTGTTTACCTTCCTCTTAACCTGCCTCCCCTTTTGGAAAGTGAATAACTTGAGGGCAAGAAATTTTGTCTTGTCCACCTCTAAATTCTCAACTCCTGACATACATACATCTTACCAAGTGAATGGATAGATGGTGAGTGGGTGGATACATGGACTGGTGGATGGATAGAGGACAAGAGGATGACTGGTAGATGAATGGATGGATGGATAGATGGATGATTGGAGGATGGATGGATGGGTGATGGAAAGATGGACGGATGGATGGATGAACAGATGACATATGGGTGGATGATAGGCGAATAAGTGTATGTATGGATATATGGCTATATCTTTATATGTGTGTATATATATACATATATATATATATATATATATATATATACACTGGCTTCAAATCTAATAAATCAATAAAGTGATGAAATCAACATAGATTCATCAATTGATTATTAAAGTGCTTTGTGGGAGCTGGAGACATGGCTCAGTAGATAAGAGCACTCATTGCCCTTAAAGAGGACTTGGGTTCAATTTCCAGAACTCACATGGTGGCTTCTAGCATCTATAAACCCAGTTCCTGAGGGTCTAACAGGCACATGAGCACATACAGGCAAAACATATAAAGCAAATAAATGTAAAAAAAAATTAAGTACTTTACACTGTCTACACCCACATGAAAAACTGGAATGACATAAAGCATTGCTTGGCATTCTCCAGACTCACCTCATTCCTTCAGAAGCCATCTTGTCAAGATTAGGGGTGACCTTTGTTTCTGCCCAGTTTGCTCCCAGGTCACCCCATCCCATATCATCAGCCAAAATGATCACAATGTTTGGTTTGGGGGCTCTTGTTCTCCCACTGATGGAGTAGTCCACGAGAGGGTAGAGAAATCCAGAGAAAGTCACGCCAACCAGCAAAACCTTTAGAAAAAGCCAGCCCATGGTGGCACACAGAGACTCCTGTTGTCTTGATCGAGTGATAACTGGCCACCACCACAGATTTCTCTAAGAGTTTTCTCTTTGTTCACCTTGAGTGCAGGAAGCCACCAAGGAGCATGGTTCTAGTTGGCAAAAAAAAAAAAAAAAAAAAAAAAAAAAAAAAAAAA
>CABHPP010072590.1:0-17059 GCA_902168425.1 Peromyscus attwateri | reverse complement strand
TCTCTGACTGAGGTTGGAAGCAGCACAAAGCTGGTTAGAAACATAAATACTTAAAAAGCAGCTTTACAACATGACCATTTAGAAAAATGACATCAGTAGACTGTCTTTTGTTCTATAACTTCCCCAGCTATGGGTTCTGACTATGTTTACACCACAAGTCATTAATTCCATCCATTGTTTACCTCCATAAACAGCCTTGCCTGGCATGGTAGCTCATGCCTATAATTTAAACACTTGGGAGACAGACAGGACTATGATCAGGAGTTAGAAGTTCAAGGGCATCCTTAGCTACACTGTGAGTTGGAGGCCAGCCTCAGCTACATGTAATTTTGTCTCAGAAAAGGCAAATAAGCAATTAAAAATAAAACAACAATAAAATATGTATATTATTTGGGTGATAACTGGATATGACTGGAGTTTTATTCCATTTTGCTTTCTTAACTTTTTAAAATAAGATTCTACAGAAGCATGGCTCTGTTACCTTTATGGATTTCTGGATTCACAGGACAGAACAATACACAGTGGAAACATCCAATGTCATTCGGTAGGGCCTCCATGCAGTGACTGGAGCTCCTCCAGTGTGGAGTGAGAACCTCTTGAGAACTGGCTTTATACTAACGGTCCTTAGTAAGTGGTGCTTGATCCCATTTAAGTGAATCTATGAGCAATGTGCTGAGTGGGCCTAATTATCTTGATCAGTGAGTGCTAACATAGATGCCATCACATTTCCACAGCTCTGTTAACATTCACAGAATCTGCAACCCTAGATCATTAACAACAGGGCATGAGCAACCCTGCAGTTCCTAGGAAACCTATGAGCCGAGGAGAAACATCTACTTCCTTAAAGTTGGTTACTTCCTTCATACAGAAGAAAAATGTAAAACAGGTCTTAATGAGTGGCTCGTATGTCCCAATTTCTTCTGGGGAACCAGAGTCACACTCTAGGAACTATTCCATTAAGAAGACATAAACTCTTTAAGTATTAAATAATTTAATTAAAGCATGGAACAAGGGTTTTCCTTTATCCTGACTGACCAGAGCCAGCATTCTTTCCATTTTGGAGGAATGCTGCACTGTGTATGGGTGGAAAGTGGGAAGTGTGTCCGCACTATTAAGCTGAATCGACAAAGTCTTCTCTTCTGTCCTTTAATGGAGCACAAGAACCATGTCTGGCTTTGCCAGACTAAGACTCTATTCAATAGTGTTCACGCTCTGGAAAGAATGGAGGGAAAAGGAAGGCACAGACTGTATTTTAAGGAATCCCGTAGCATCTTGTTAAATGTGCATCCACACGAGAATTGGCATGTGGTCTGGGCTTTAAGTGTTTAGTGACAGCTGTAATTCTCAGTAAAGATGGTTGCGACCCACCTCGGTACACATCACACCAGTACAGCAGCCTCACCTGTGCTATGGGTGGCATTGTCTGGATTTCTTTTCCCAAGCTTTTTTCCCCAGATACTTATTATGGGTCATCAAATAACTCATTTCTTTTGTGCTATAAAGAAGTTTGGTTGTTGCTTGTAGTTAAACCTTGGTTAATAAGTCATTGTCTTAAAAGCATATAATTTCTAGTGATTCTTTTAGATGGTATTTTATGCATCACTTTTCTAGAATTATAGCATTTGAGTACTGGAAGTAGCCCCGAGGGCATATTTTAAACAGTCCTTTCAATGGCGTGTGATGCTTTCTGTGGCCCTCCTGAGGGATGAC
Source organism: Peromyscus attwateri (assembly GCA_902168425.1). NCBI lineage: Eukaryota > Metazoa > Chordata > Mammalia > Rodentia > Cricetidae > Peromyscus > Peromyscus attwateri. Next base: position 15,349 of record CABHPP010072590.1, on the reverse strand, counting down.
TACCTGCCTGCCATCCCAATGTCATAGCTTCCCAAGGATGACTATTCTGTTGTAAGGTGACTGTAACTTTCAATGCTATTTCTTAGTTACCTTTCTTTAACAATGAGATGGAGCAGATCTACCTTCCAGCCTCAGGATTTTAGAACAGATTGAGATTGTGACAAAATATATATCTCTGTTTTGAATTTTACAGGCATTTCAGTTTCATGAAATATTATGAAACTTAAAAGATTTAAAGACATTAACATGATGCAACTATATGCTCTAAAGACGTCCTTTGGGGAAAGGTTGGTTCCAGGACTTAGATATTTCTACAGGCTTTGCTCTCTAAAGTCAGGGTGTGTCTTCTGACTACATTGTCTCTGTAACAGGCCTTCAGAATTACACCTTCTGCACACTCACTCACTGAGTCAGACAGGCTCATGGTAAATGGAGGGATGTCATTAGATAGACACAAATGTTGCATTGGCTTGAACTTCCTTTGACAAATAAGCAGAAAGAAAAGTGTTCATTAAGATGAACGTTATGAAGAATGTTTTCTTCAAAACAATCTTTCAAACTGGGTGAATAAAATACAGATAATTCAAAACTGAAGATCTGTTAGAGTGAACAATAGTTCCCACTTGGTCTGAGATATGTGCCTATTTGTTGTTTATTAGCAATATATGTTTCTCCTCTGTGATGGCTGAACAGTCAACTGTGGAACACCTGAGTTTCATGGGCCTGAGCCAGTGTTTCAGTGCTCTGTTGCTGAAAGAGCAGAAAATATTCAGCAAAAACATTTTTCCTCCTATCAAAATTTCATGTGAAAAATAAAGATACATTTATTATAGAAAATTTGAAATTTATAACAGGAATAGAGACTCACAGGAATATTTACTAGAAAAAAGATTTGTAACTAAAGAGATCTCTCAAAACTCAAGAGGTTGCTTTATAAATTGAGAAATTTAGGGAAACAAAAATTTTATGAGATATTACATTATTTCATTATATAAATGATTAATTTAAAACATCTGTTTATTTTGTATTTTCTTGAAAATTCAGCTTAAGCATCCTGTAGATAATTAAAGAGCCCACAAAATTAATATGTATAGAACTTAATATGTCTGATATGTACAGTAGTCTTAAAGGACCAAGTAGATGCCATAACAGGCTGCCCAGTCTTCTCTCAGAGATCAGGCCTCAATTTCAGTTTCCTGAGACTCGAGCAAGCAGTTTCTGGGAGGTCCATGAACAAAAGACATAGTCTTTGCAGTAACTCCCTTTCTACACGTACTCTGACTGCTCAAAGTTCAGCCAGTTGTTTACTGTCTGGAACCCCTCACCAACTTAGAGCTATGTGCGTAAGTCAAGGACAGAGCCTGGACCACTGACCCCCACAGTCAGTATGTGTTGGCCAGCCAGCCCCCATGGCAGCTCAAGGACAGAGCCTGGGACTTGTCCTAGACAGCCCCCAAAATGATAATTGTAACCCCCAACCAGTAAATTCAAAGTTTACATACCCTCACCCAATTAAAAGAGAACAGAGACCTTCAAAAATAAAAATAAACCAATCCGAGTTGCACCCGTGCCAAACCCCCACAACTGCCCTGAAGGGCTTGTGGTTTTTGCTTTTAAATAGCTAGTCTCACAAAGAAAGAGCAACTCCTCCCTGCCTCACTGTATTAGGTGTAGGAATGAGTTCCCTGTCTAGACTTGTATCTACAGAATAAACCTTGCTGTTGCATTCTGGACATCCTTGGTCTTCAGTGGTCTCTTTGGGGTCGCAATCTGGGCATAACAGTTCAGTCCTTCAGAAGGTTCCCACTTGGGCCTGCCATATGCTCAGTGCGTGAAGTCACTTGCTGCCAAGCCTAATGACCTCAGTAAGTGGCTGGAGCCCATGTGGTGGATGGGAGACCCAGCTCCTTCTGTTTCTCCCCTGACTTCCACAGGCAATTAGGCACCAACACACAAATAAATAAATGTAATAAATAATCATTAAAGTTTTCAATGAAGGGTTGGAGATGTGGCTCAGTCAGTGAAATGCTTGCCTACAAAAAATATAAGGACCTGAGTTCTGATCCCCCAAAATCACATAAAATGCTAGACACAATGGCATACACTTGTAACCATTGCTTAAATTTGTTTTTGTTTGCTTGTTTTGTTGCTGTTGTTTTTGTTTTTGTTTTGTGTCTAGCCTTACAATTTGGTGGGGTTTTGTTTTATTTATTTATTTATTTATTTATTTATTTATTTATTTATTTATTTCTGGGTGATGTTTTATTTCATTTTCTTGGTTGTGGGAGGTTTTGTTGTTGTACTGGGTGTTTGTTTTTTTGAGGGGAAGAACTTAAAGTTGGGTGTGTAAGGAGTGGGAATGGATCTAGAAGGACTTAGGAAAAGGGAAGAATATGTTCAAAATACATGTAAATTTAATTATTTTAAATAATAAAAGTATAATAAAAAGAAAAAGTTATTACCATACATGTCTTCCCCATATATTCCTTACTATTACTGTCAAGTTAGTAAACTACATTCTTTTAACAACGTTTGTGTAATAGTCGATGAAGCAGTTGTCCTTCTGACCCCATGTTCCGCATCCTTGCTAGCATGATTTTCCTAGCACGTAAGTGGACCGCATCGGTGTGGTGTTTAACAATGTCTGTTCATTCCCTGGTGGGTCGTACCCCTGCTAGGTACGACCTTTAGGCCCCCTATGCCTGGAATGCTCTTACTCCCGCCTCTGGTTCATACATCTTTCCAGTTCCATATTTCAGTCAGAGGCATCTACTTTCCAACATCCCCCAAAGAACCTGACTCTCCTTCCTGCAGCACATTGTCCCATTTCTATTGTTTTCCCTGATCTCCCCAGCATAATTAAGGGATCTTTGTTCTTTGATTTGAGATCATTCCAGCAATGCATTTAATATATTTGATCATTTAGAGAATTAAATTAAAAAGTCTTAACTCTACATACTCCTTTGCAGTCTCGCTCCCCCTTTCTCACTCTAATTTAGATTTCAGGTGTGGGGAGTTGATCATATGATTCAATTTCCTGGTAAGAACTCATTGAAAGATTCCACGAAGATGGTGTCACTTCCTTTCATTTTCTCTACATTCTATTTCACGCAGTTTTATTAGTAATCCACACCTTTCTCTCTGCCTGGGGGAAAGCCATGCCATTTTATTCTTGCTTCTGTTCGATTAAATGTGGATTTCCCAAGAATTCTTCTCTTGAATTGATCATGGATCCTTCTTCTTTTTCTTTTTCTTCTGTATCTCCAGTAAGACAGAGTATATTCTGAACATGAAAAAACACAGCTACCTTTACCTCTTATCGTAAAGATCAACTACTCACAGCAATTTGTGTTCTCAGTTTTTGTCCTTAGCTTAACAAGGTGACACTGAGCTTTGGATCACTGTCATTATAGTTCCAGACCAACCCACCTTCCTGGGGAGTTCTTCCACACCCATTCTCCACCAGCATCCCAGAGTGTTATTTTAAAAATGTAAAACAGACCATACCTACATGAGGCTCAAGGCACAGGTTGAGGATAAAAGCTAAGCACCTTCTCATGTTTTAAGAAGCTGCCATCATCTTCTTGAAACTCAGGTTCTCTTCATCTATGCACAGCCCTCTGCCCACAATGGCTTCCTTGCAGCCTTGCCTATGCTGAGCTGGCTCTAGTGTTGGGGACTTTGCATGGGGTCATCCATGTCTGAACGCTCTCTTCCCACCTGGCTGTAGTATTTTTTCTGGCTGCTTCTGAACATCTTTTAGGTCTCATCTTCCTTATGAGTCTTGTAGAAGCTTTCCTCCTCCCTTCTACTGTGAGCAGGATCACCTACCATTCTCTGACTACACCTTGTTTCCACGCCTCACAGAGCTATCATTACTCATCGGTATAATCTGCCTCCTCCATTTTGCTATGAGATCTGTGATGTTGAAGACCAGGAATGCTTCATTCACCTGTGCAGAATCCGTCAGACATCTTCAGGTTCTTAAAAACCCGTGTTGAATTTGCAATGAGTGTAATGCTCTAAGAACAGTCTATAATACACTTACATTGTTGCTTGGAGAATATAGGATAGAGGCCATAGGGTGGAGGAGCGTGGTGCTGATAACTATTAAACATATACAAGGCCTTGTCACCTAACTGGAAAGCTTTCCATCCTCCATCCATATTCTTTTGGATTCCTGAACCCATTGTCACCTGCTTTCAGTTCCAACAAACATCTGCTTCTCCTTGTGAAGGTTACAGTCCTGCCAATAGAGATGTCCTTGGGCCTGACTGGCTAGAGATTTATAACTCCCGTGATCCATGTCTACATCTGAGTGAAGACAGAGAAGCACTCAATTTCCCTTGTCCTCTGTCTTTAATTCTACCATGTAGAACTGAGGCAGAGGCACACTGTGTGAAACTGTTTAATTCAAAATTCCTGCTTGCCTCTTTTATCCCTTGCTTTTCCCACCTCTTCCTTTATCTTTCTTTCTTTTTTCCTATTTCAAAATAAATCACCTGCACAGGGACAATTGACTGGGCATCCATTTCTGTGAGATTCGACTTCAGACACCTAGTTTCACAGGAGAGGTTTGTAAATGCTTTTCATGTCCTTAGAATACGGTGTTGACCAGGGTGTCAGTCAAATCCCGAATGCCTGCTTGTTTAAACAGACGCCTATGCAGAACGTTCTGCTAAGGCCTGAGGGATTCTTGCTTCCAATGGCCTTGTTTTATTGATGAGGGACTGAGCAGCCGAAGGCCATGTACTCTGTTCAAGGTCACAGTCTTCCTGAGAAGGAGGTGGCAACCGGGACTAGAATCCTGATACTCCCTATACTCAGATTCATGCTTTACATCAGGAAGTTTTCATAAATTTAAATAGGGTGATTTAAAAAGGATGAAGAAAAATCAAACACTATTAAAACAGAGCAAATTGGCCTAAAGATAAAAATAACTTGTAGACACATTAAAAATTATTAAAACACAACCTGAGAATAAACTGAGCTGACAGAAACTTAGTGTCCTTTACTATATGCTATTCCTTAGTTCGGTTAAATGTCATTCCTCTAATGCCCCATTTAGAAAACTAGTTGGCACACAGCTATAGGATCTACTCTGTCAGTGGTGTGTGTGTGTGTGTGTGTGTGTGTGTGTGTGTATGTGTGTGTGTGTGACAACACTGAGTTAGTGACTTTTTATAAGTAAAAATTTGAAGGGCTATGGGCGTAGCACAGTTGCTTTTCAAATATGAGGATCTAAGTCTGGCTCCCAGAACCCATGTATAAATGCTGCATGTGGTGGCATGCACTTGTCATCCCAGTACTGGGAGAGCAGGCAGAGGAATACTTGGGGCTCGGAGCTCCAGGCCAAGGTGAGGACCTGTCTCAAAGAAGGTGGACAGTGTGCTAGAGGATGACACAGGAAGTTGTCCTTTGCCCTCACATGCACCTGCACACACACCTGCATCCCCAAATATATGAACACACACATATACCCACATATACATACATACATACATACATGTATGCATAAAATAATTAAGCTTCTCAAATAATAATCATATGTCTTATGTGAGAGGCCTTAGATATATTGTACCAACTGTGACTTATGAGGTCCCTAGGCTTAATGTGAATTCCAAATATTCTGTAGTCACTGCTACTCAAGATGATGTACTCAATCCAGTGTGGGATTGGTATATTAGATTTTTATTCATATGATGAACCAAACGTGTATCACCAGATTCTCTGATCAATGAAAAGTGTCTAATGGAAGGACTTGTATATGGTCATGGTTTACAATCAAACTAATTTATGTGATGTTATAAATATGATTCAACAAAACCCATCTATTGTTTTCTGTATGTGTATGAGCATGCAAGCATCTGATGGGAGGCCTGGGTAAGCTTTCCACAGACAGGGCCCTTTTCTAGTATATCAGTTTCATTATTAGGAAGTATTAGAGTTTTAGGATGATTTTGCCTGAAGGAATTTGACAGCTTGCCTTGAAGTAGATTTTGAACAGTATAACACAATTTTTATTTATTTTGTGTTCTTTTGAGAGAGCATCTCTCTATAACCTATGTTGCCCTTAAACTCACAGCAGTCCTCCTGGCTCAGTATCCCAGGCACAAGGATTACATCAGTCTTAAATACCATTTCTCAAACATGATGTGTGAGTAATTCCAGTGATGGAGAGCTTACCATGTATAGTTTTAGACCATAACGTTTAGCAGATCATAACTTGCATTCATGAGAAGAAACTTTGCACAAACCAGCTTTCCTGATGCACATGATTAGTCTTATCTGTATTGTACAGGAAACTTTTTCAGCTGCCATATACTATGGCCTTGTTAGTGCCCTTGGTGGAAAAAGATACTTTTCTTGATCTTTGAAGGTGTATGAGTTGTCATTGTTTAATTAGTGATGCTCTCTTTTCAAATGAGATATTTTATTAAAAAAACAAGCAAACCACAGAACTTTTCTTGATTATGACTTATTTTAAAAAAATCATTTCATTTATAATAGTTTTTATAATTTATATTATATTTTTTTGTGTATATATGTGTGCATGTGTGATGTGTGTGAGTTCCGGTGCGTGCAAGTCATGGTATGTGGATGGAGGTCAGAGAACAACTTTTGACAATCAATTCTGTTCTTCCTTCAGTTCACCTGACTTTTAGGACACTAGCTGTTACCCCTCAGATTTATCTCACTGAAACCTCCTGATGTACTTATTTGTAGCCAGAGGCTTTTCTGTGTCCCACCTGCCAGTTCCCTGTCCTGTAGTGACTTATAAATAATCATTCAGAGGCTTAATATTATTTATAAATGCTTGAACGATGGCTCAGGCTTATTACTAACCAGTTCTTGCAATTTAAATTAACCCATCTCTATTAATTTATGTATTGCCACGTGGCCATGGCTTTATCAGTGTGCTGGCATGTTACTCCTGGGGTGGCTGGCTGGCGTCTCCCAGACTCCACCCTTCTCCTGTATCCCTGTTTGGATTTCCCACCTGCCTCTAACCTGCCTTGCCATAGGCCAAAGCAGCTTTATTCATCAATCAATGAGAGCAACACATATTCACAGTACACAGAAGGACATCCTACATCATCCATTCAATGAATATTCATTAGGGTCTATTTTCTGCTAACATTATTATGGTTTTGATTGATGAATGTGAGGAAAGAAAGATCAATACTTGTCTTCACACAGCTCTGTGTGCTCAGCAGGGTCTTAGGTATGTAACCTGCCACTCTAAGTCCAAATACTTTTCTTTTTTTTTTTTTTTTTTTTTTTTTTTGGTTTTTCGAGACAGGGTTTCTCTGTGTAGCTTTGCGCCTTTCCTGGAACTCACTTGGTAGTCCAGGCTGGCCTTGAACTCACAGAGATCAGCCTGGCTCTGCCTCCCGAGTGCTGGGATTAAAGGCGTGCGCCACCACCGCCCGGCTACTTTTCTTTAATGCAGTATAAAACATTGTCAAACACTTCCTTTAGTAAGTCAGTGTATGTTGATGTTTAACAAATTACTAACTAAAACACTCAGGGGATTAACATGTGCAAGAATAATCTCTCATGCTCTCTTTATAGTTTCTTAAATGGGTACATACATTGTCTCTTAAAATTGACAATATCTCATCCTCCAACTGGAAATCATTTTATGATTTATTATTCTTGCTACTTTTACGTCAGCAAAATGTTGTTGAAGATGTTTTCTGTGATTTTATTAAGTTGTGATTTAGATATTACTTATGAAAAAAGGAGTCAAGTATGGAATCTTGGTGTCACATAGCACGACTGCATTACTTTTATTTTCAACATGGTAGTATCACTTTAAGCAAATGTTATATTAAAAATAAATTTTGTAAGAAGTTCTATTCCCATAGATAACCATCATTAACAATTTCTGTTAACCTTTCTAGATTTTAGTGCATTTATTTTGCATAAATGGTATGTTATTATATACTTCTGTTTCTTAACTAATGTACATATCATATGTCTTATTCCATTTTAAAATGTAAAAACTATCCTTTCTGTTTTGAATGTGTACATTTAATTCAACTCTAAGAATGTACTGTAATTCTCTTAATCTATACATTATTCATTGATATTTAAGCTTATTCCAAAAATTTTGCATTTATAAGCAAGTGTTGGCATATATAATATATACATATATATATTCACATACTTACATTCTTCTTACCTAAATATACATTTTCAGCAATAGAATAATTTCAGAAGTAGATCAAATTATATTCAAATTTAAAGTTTGGAATTCCTTTCCAGGTTGCCCACCAGAATGCATGAACCAATTTACTCAACCTACTCCAAGATAAATGGATGTTTTAATTTCCTAAAACTCTTGTTAGTAAGAACTGTGAATCTTTCTAACCATCATCCATTTGGTATTTTTGTTTTGTTTGTATTCATATATTTAGAAATAATCATTTTATATACTAACTTGCTGCTTGCCTAATCTTTCATTTGGTCCATTGTGTTTTTCTTTTTTATTTGCTAGTAGATAATAAGGCTTTGTCACATGTTGCACAGATTTGTTAATTAGTGTCTTTTATAGAAATTGTATAGGAGTCATGTACCATCAAGCATAAAAACAATTTACTGCTAATTTCATCTTTAGATAACTCTCTTCAGATTTGGTTTAACAGCAGGTGATCAGAATAGTATTCTAATATCAAAATGGAATGTGAAGAGAGTTGAGAGGCTGGAATGAAAATAATTTTAGGAAACAGTATTGTGCAATCTTTTGCAAAGTCTCTGCAAATCTCAATTTGCATATTTGTAAATAAACAAAAAGGCAGAGCGAGCTCAGAATGTCCAACACATAGAGAGCCTTCAAAGCGATGAGGTGTGCTCATGAACATGCTAAAACATTTTGCCACTTGAGACAATTCAAGTATGTTCTTATCTTCTGGGTAAGCTTCTCTGCTTACAGAGTAACATCTGTACATTGTGACATCTGCCTGTTGAATCCGGACTTCTCAGAGCCAGTAAATTCATTTCCCTTCTGAATGGGGTCCATGTTGTCTCACAAGATTGTTGCTATTTCCCAAGATCTTTAAAAGTAAATGGTAATGTTTAAGGAATCACAATTACAAGTGGCCCCAGTGCTTGGGATGTAGCAATTCTTACCAACTCCTGGTGTCTAGCCTGTCTACAGGAATGAACACATTCTAAAGAGACACTTAGGCTCCCCTCTGTGGCTATCAGAATAAAAGAACGGACTCCTAGAAATTAGAATTTCCCAAGCAGTCTCCTACTAGGAGAAAAAAATGGCTAAAGCCTTAGGGCCAGTTGGAAGAGGGACTTGTATCCTGGGGAAAGATTTTAGAAATTGTCAGTTGCTTTTGAAGAGTCTTTAGAGTTGTGGCAATGCTGAGCAGGGGACCACACCTGAGATGGCTTAGTTATGGAAATGATACAGATCTCCCTATTCATATTTAAGTCCCACCCTCAGGTCAGGATCCTGAAGATGGAGTTGAGGATTTGGGGGCTCACTGGATCACTTTGTCCCTTTCCCCAATGTGCCACATTGAATAAATCTCCCCTTTATGCTTTTTACTCTTTGAAATTATTTTTTAAGATTTACTTTCTGTGGATAAGTGTTTTGTCTCTATGTGCATGCACCACAAGCATGTCTGGTGCCTAAGGAGTTTGAGGCACCAAATCCTCTAGAACCCAATTGAGGGGTAGTTTTGAACCACTCTGGCTGCTAGAAACTAGACCTGGGTCTGCTGCAAGAGTAGCCAGTGCTCTAATGTCTGATCTATTATACCAGCCATTCTTTCCATTTTAAATTTGGCTCTTTCATTTATGATTTGTGGTATGACTTATGGTTGAACATTGCTTCCTGGGCACAAACTCCAACCTCTAAATCTGTTATAATTTAACTTTCTTTCCGAGGTCTGTCTTTTGTACTTTGTAGTTTGGAAATTCTTTTCCTTGAAGAAAAAGGCAGCGGACGATTGAAAGATTCAGTCACCTGCTTATCCGTGCAGCAATGTAATCATCTATTATTGCTGCTTCTTGTTCTAAACAATCTGAGACACCCTGTGGTTGAAAATTTATTGCAAGCTTTGCCTACTGTGGTCTCTGACTTTGTGGAAAAAAAATCCTTATGTCTTTTCCTAAGATTTCCCTTCTGGCATAATTTTTGTTTCTGTTCTACTTTCTAACTGTTTCAGCCAACTCTGGCTACTATAACAGAATAGCATAAATGGTATAGCTTGTAAGTAATAAACTTTTACCTCTCATGGTTATAGAGGCCAGGAAGGCCAAAGGAAAGCATTTGCAGGCGTGGTTCACTTTCTGTTATTCACTAGCTTGTCATGTGTGAAGAGACAAGGTAGCTATCTAGGTCGCCTTCAAAGGGAACTAATACTGTGCATGAAGGCTCAACTCTGTCAACTTGACTTCATTTAGAGTCATCCAGATGGCATATTGCTAGGCGTGTTTGTGAGACTGTTTCTGGAGAGGAATAACTGGAGAGGAAGACATTTCTTCAGTGTCTGTAGCACTTCCCAACAGGAGACCCAGATATAAAGAAGTCTCAGAGGAAAGCAGAATTGTGAATGGACTCAGTACCATGAACCCTCCAGAGGTTTTCTTGTCTTCCCACCCAGGATAGGGAATGCTGAGATATCCAAAATCTTGGAATGACTTGATGCTTGTTTCTTTCCTCTGCAGCTTGCCGATGGCTATTGTTGAACTAACTACCCATCTCCATTCTAATAAACCCCACAGGTAATAAACCATTTTAATAAATCCCACAGATAGATATAGATACATTCTATTGATTTTGTTCCTGCATAGCACTAGGCCTAAAGAAAAAAACATTGGTATCAGGAAGTGAGGCTGTCTCTACGATAAATATGACAATGTGGTTTGGTTTTCAATAGGACTGGTTGGCAAGAAGACTGTGGAAAAAGTTTTTGTTAAAGATTAAGAAACCCTGGGATGCTGTACACTTAATGGATGATTCAGGGTGATTATCAAATAGTTACCTGTAGTTACCTGTCTCAAAGTACATACATGCTGATAGAAAAGAATACAGTGAAACCAACCTTATATTTCAGAATAGTCATAGTCTATCAAATTGCTCTAGAGGCCACCATGTTACAGTCAGGCAAAGAATCTGACTGCATTAAAGCTATGTCCTGATAATTTGATTACAGCTAAATTCAAAAGTAATACACTAATTTGCTTGGCAAAAGAAAGGTCAAGAGAACATAGTATTCAGGCTATAGCATGATTATAATAATTGCTCTTATCCAGGCTTATAGCGAAAGAAAACAGCAACTGCAACAGAAAGATATGAAACAGGTAGTTTGCCGAGAAAGGGAGTCTGAGCAGGTTAAATGTTGTAGGCAAAGCTGTGGTAGGTAAAGCATCAACCAGGTTTAAAGAGACCAGAGCCATTAGAGTGAAACCGTGGGCTCTACTCTCGACAATGGGAAAGGTGTCCTGAAGGCAGCACCCCATTCAAAGAGAGAGACCTCGAGTATTGCAAGGCAAGCACAACGGAAAATTTTCCTTTTGAAAAGAAAGTACTGGCACAGGAGAGCCGCTACGGTATTCTGCTTAAGCGGCATCCCCTGTTTTATGTCTCGTGTTCTGCTTTGAAGGTACATACATAGAGACATGTGTAACTGCGGTCCAAAGCAGACAGGCTGCATACTGAGGTAGTAACAGAATTGATATTGCCCATGTGGTACTGCTTTGTGGACATTCAAAATAGAGGCAATATGGGACCACAGAGCAGTGTACAGTTTCAGATACCTACTCAGCCAGTCAGCTTGAAGCAGGTATGTATTTCTTGCATGAAGCCCCTGAGAGGGCTGTGCACAAAATTATGAAGGTGAACCCTAAGTTGCAATGAAGATCAAAGTACTGGCAATGTCAGAAACAGTGAATGCATGCCAAAGAAAGCTGCAGGTACCAAATGGAGCCAGCCCAACAGAGGCCACAATTGCTGCAGTCAACAGAAGTGAACAAGTAAGACTATGCAAGACTCAGGGAGCCAAGAAAATGCAGCCATGAACATCAAACTGTGCTTGGGATTTCCCGTGAGAGGAAAGGCTCAGAAGTGTAAGGACAGAGCAGTGGCAACCCCCTCTTCCTGATGTGACTCAATGCCCTCACTGAGGAAGAGGTTTACTAGAGTCTGTACTCCAAACCAGATTGTTTATAGTTACGATCCAGCACCACCTGCTGGCAAATTCAGAGAAACTATACAACTCAAACTTTCCAAGATTTAAAAAGTGAGAGAAATTGAGTTTTAAAATGTCACTTTATCACCAGGACATGGTTAAAAGACACACTGGGTCAACATGTCAGAGTATGATGTAAGGCTGATAAAGTAGGAGGAATACACAGGATCACAGATTCTGAAACAGAAAAGTCAGATTACAGTATTATATTACTTTATATTACTGTTCAGTGAACCTACAGTTTTGAAGGAAAAATAATTACTTGTCTTAAAAAGACAGGCCTTGTTTCTTATTCCTTCGAACAGGAAGCTTTTTCTAGAGCACTTGTTTAATGTTCTAAGTGAAAGAGGTCAGACCTATTCTCCAGGCTCTGGGAATCTTCATTATGACAGAATCTGTGGTACTGAGTCACGCAGGCTTTTTCTTAGCACCCCAAACTCATGGCACAAGATTCTCAAACCTATTTTTTCAGTAATATGCCTCACATTTGGCCCAGATCCAGTTTTCTTTCAAGAGAGCAAAGCATGAAGCCTTCTACTCCTCAGAATATGGCTGTCTTCTCTTACTCTGAGAAATTTTGATTTACCATGATTGCAAATGACAGTTGTTTCAGAGCTTGAGCTAATGATATTCCCTGGAATCCCAGCAGAGGGCGCTTCATTGTTTTGATATTGAACTTGGGAAATGCTTCTCAGACAGTCTTCAGCATCCTCAGAATCAGAGGAAGGAGGATTCAGTGCTTCATTAAATTAACAAGCTCATCAGTGAATTCTATAGATCTGCAGTGGGAAACAACGAAGGAACTGGCATGCTGAACTTTGTATTCTCCAAATAACTATAGTACGTCAATAAGAGTATCACCACCCTGAAAAGCAATTTTTTTTTCCAAAGGGAACACGAAAAATATGTCAAGTTACATACTACAAATGTAGTTTTTAATATGGGTACCAAACACTCTAATCTGAACAAATGTGTGATATCTTCTTATATTTCCTTCTGCATTTGTAAATCACTTGCTTCTTTAGGTATTATTCCCCTTGAAGAATTAAATCATATAAAGCCTGATGTGGTAGTACATGCTTGTAATCTCAGTACTCTGGAGGCTGAGCCAGGAGGATTGCCATGAGTTCAAAACCATATTAGTGTCGTGAGTACTAGGCCAGTCAAGGTTACATAGTGAGACTCTATTTCAAATATAAACAACAGGGGCTGGAGAGACAGCTAAGTGGGTAAAGGCACTTGCTGCAGACACTGGTTACTTTTCCTTTTTTTTTTAGTTTTTCAATATAGGGTTTCTCTGTGTAACCCTGTCTGTCCTGGAACTAGCTCTGTAGACCAGGCTGGCCTCCAATTCACAAAAGACACTGATTACTTGAGTTTGATCCTTACACAGTGGAAGAAGAGAACTTACGCAGGTTTTCCTCTCACCTCTGATAGTTTTAGGCCTCCTGAAGGCCTCTCTGCCAACACAGCAAACCGAATCAGACTGAATTGGAAAGCCCAGGAAGAACCAGGAGTCTGTTTTCTGGGATGCCACTTATATACCCTGTGGGAGTCCTCCCGAGCCTCTCTGGAGGAGGAGCTGTGTTTGGCAGGTTTTGAAGGGGTGGGTTTGGGGAGGAGCTGTGCTTGGCAGGCTCTGAAGAGTGGTGGGGGTCCAGGGAAATAGATGGGGAGGGGATCCAAGGTGGATTTTCCACCAGACTCCTTCCAAACATTCCAGACTCTTTGGATGTAAAGTTGCCAGGTGCCAGGGGTTGAGGTGGGGCTCCTACCCAAATATTCCAGACTCTTTGGGTATAGGGATGCCGGTTCAAGTCTGACTACTTCCTGTGGGCATGGGGCAATATGGGGAAGAGGAGTCGGGAGTTGGTGAGCTCACATTCAGCAGGAGGTATGAGTGGCAGAGCATCCAGTTAATTGTCATCCTGGAGACCTCAGGCATCTGTTTCTTGAGGAAGCAAAGATGGCAAGTTTCTAGGAAAAAAAATAGATCATTAACATCTCCCCTAGTTGTACTGTAAAGATGAATGTGCAGAGCAGAAGAGCAGATAGGCCCTTTAGTGAGACATCTTGGAAAACTGGAGGGTAGAGGGTCCCAGCTGCTGGACAGACCCTGTATCCTGAATAGGTGCCCTTTTGAGCCTGGAGAAATGGTACCAGCACGGACATCCCAGGAGCTTGGCAGCCAAGGGGGTGGTGAGGATCACAGTATAAGGTCCTGTCCATCAGGGCTCAAGAGACTTAGGAGCTATCTGTCTGAGGAGTACTCTGTCCCCTGGGGAGGTGGGGCAGGCTCAGGGACAGTTGAGTCTGTTGGTATTGGGGAAGGGAGATAGCTGTCAGCATGTGAACAGAGAATGGACCTCAGAAGAAAGAGGTAGGGGAGGTACCCAGCCAGTGGGGGAGTTTGGGCTGGAAGGTGGTGATTGAGGAGGAAGGGCCTTCTGTAAAGGAGCTCAAATGGGCTCAAACCTGTAGGAGAGTGTGGGGAAGCCTGGAGGTGGAGGGAGAGAGAAGAATGGCTTAAAAGGTCTGAGAGGCAGTGGGTGGAGTATGCCATGATTGGCTGAAACAGGGTGATTTTGAGAGCCTGCCTCGTGAGTTCAGCCTGCTGCTGCTAGGGCTTTCAAGCATGGCTGCTATCCATAGACACTGGGGTCCAGTTGTTTGGACAAGAATGCCACAGCCTGGTTCGACGGCCCTACTGGTTTGACTAGAACCCCAGTGGCCACTCCCAACCTTTCATGTATATGAAGGTGATAAGGTTGAGAGGGGTCTGGAAGAGCAAGGGTGGGGGCTGTTAGAAGGGCGTCTCGAAGTAAAGAGAAGTGGCGGCAGACAGTGGCCGGGTGGGTGAAGGGTCCCGTGGGAGTCTCTCTGACTGCATGGGATAGAGGCTTGGCGATAATGGCAAAGTTAGGGATCCAGTGACGGAAGAATCCCACCAGGCCCCAAAATGAGAGAATCTGGTCTGCAGTGGTGGGGGGTTGTAAATCCCAGAGGGCTTGGATCCTGTCAGAGGTGAGGGTCTTAGAATCCAGGCTGAGTTGAACACCCAAATACACCACAGTGGGAGAGCATAGCTGGACTTTAGATGGGGAAACACGGCATCCCAGGGAGCCAAAGTAGTTCAG
>CABHPP010072587.1:0-18666 GCA_902168425.1 Peromyscus attwateri | reverse complement strand
ATTGTCTTTGATCCTTACCACTGGGAAGAACACATTCAATTTTGACTACTGATCCTAGACCAGCAACTCTGGTGAAATCTTGAGTTTTGTCAATAGTCTATACTTCATAAAGTATTTTGACTCTTGAACTTTAATTTGCTTTATTGAACATTGTCAGATAAACTCTCCTTTGAAACATTTTTTCCAGTATTAAATTATGGAAACAAATTATTTTCTGCTACCCTGACCTCTTATAAGTTGTTATATTTTTGAATTTCCCCACACAACTTGAGACACATTTCCTTCCTTCCTTCCTTCCTTCCTTCCTTCCTTCCTTCCTTCCTTCCTTCCTTCCTTCCTTCCTTCTTTCCTTCCTTCTTATGTCTCTCTCTCTCTTTCTCCCTTTTTAAAAATATGAATTCTCTAGAATTGTTTTCCTTTAGGTTTCTTAATTAAAAACTACCCTCTTAAAATGTTAAATAAATAATTACTCAGGGTGTCCTCTCCCTCAGACAACTCACTAAGAGGTTTTTTTTTTTAACTAAATATTTTATTCAATGAAATATGGTAAGTTCTTTGAATAAATTATATAATTATTTTTTATAAAGTGATGTGGGGTGGACACTATTTTTATGGACTAGTTGTGATCAGAAACAAGCTTGGCCCGTAAGACAGTGCAACTTGAAGATGTACACTTTTTATCAAATGAATGGTCATTACTGATGCTGGGAACATTAGCCAGAGCATGAGCATGGAGCACAGGAAAGAGCATCATGATGGGAACAATGCACTTGATATGTAAGACTAATGTACTTCCATTTCTTGTATATCTTCTTCCTTGTGACTCAACAAGCTATGCATGGGCAAAGAAAGTACAACTTACAACAAAAGCCATTGCTTACATTGACACTCTAGTTCGAAGTTTTGAACAGGAAAGGTCATAGTCAGAAAGTAGGTTTGGGGCTGGGGATGTGGCTCAAGGATGAGAATCTGAGCTCCATTCTCTGTATCACAGCCAGCCTCAGTCCTCTGTTATTCCAGCTCTAGGAGATCCAACTCATCTGCCTCTGGCCTTCATAGGAACCTCCTACTCACATACACATAATTTAAAATAATAAATATAAATCTATAAAAAAGGAATTGGGTTTTTAATTAAAAAGCTTGCCTTTAACCAGATGAGTTCATCTTGGTTAGAAGGGAGGAAACTATAGTACTCTGAGTAAAATTCATATGAATGGGAACATAAACCTATGGCTTAAAGCAGTTTGTGCCACACAGAGCAATATGCAGCCTTTCTGAAGCTTAAGGCACTGAGAAGAGTGGAGATTGGCAAGAAAGAAGGCCTGAGCAAAAGTTCTGTCTATATTGCTATTAGTATTTGTGTGTGAAGCATATCCATCTGCAATACACGTGCAGCACAGACTATCTTACTTTTATACACTGGTGTCTTATTTCTTAATAATCAATAATCACTTGATAATGAGTTGTTTTGCAAATTTATGTTTTATTGATATCGTGTGTGTGTGTGTGTGTGTGTGTGTGTGTGTGTGTTGGGCAATGGGATGTTTTGATTCAGGATGCCTGGGTAATTAAGATACTCAATCCATCATTTTCTCTCCAAGCAGGCTCCAAATCCTTTCCTCTAATGTGAGGCACATAGTTCACAACAGGTAACTACCTGACCCCACCACAAGACAGCATGCCAAAACTTTTCTTTCTGTATAATTGTAGCACACAGGCCTTGTGCACTCTAGGCAAGTTCTCTGCCACCGAACTACATCCATATAGTCCCCATAATTCAACACAAAAATAACCATTGCATGTTAGCCCTGGTCAGAGTTCATACTTTAATATACTGCTGGGCATGTTTGCTATTAACTTAAAGACACCATCACACTTTCATTTAAGGACCTTTGGGAAATGAAGAGGCAAGGTGATTAAGGCTGCAAGTCCTAAAATATTTATTTTTCTGTGTTTGTAATAACCTTCAAGCAATATAGGATTTGTGGTGTCAAGCATGGTACACATGACCTGTGAGCATGTTGTAGACATGTGCAAATTCATGCCCTTTTTATCTTTATGGCATGATTGGAAGATGGTCCTTAAAAGTAATTTGGACTCCTGGTTGAGATAATTTATAAGCTATTAATGCTGTTCACTCCACTTTTCATTGTTGGGCTCTAAATTCTCTGCATTAATGAGTTCTGAAGCTTTCTTGGCAACAAGAACAAAATCAAATGGTAGCTCTTTGAGTTGTTTAAATGATAACGAACACTGGAAAGCAGGGAGTCTGAATACAGAAGAATCATTAACACAGAAAGAAAATAAACATCAACGCCTCATGTTGCAGCATAATTTATAGAAAATGAAAAGGACTTTTCCTCCTTTTCTGTGTTCCACCACCACTAGAGTGTATAAATATTTTCAGATAATTTTGGTCTTAAGTCAAAAACAATAACTGAAAAGTATTTTGATTTTCATAGCTATTTCTCCAAATGGTCATTGTTGACTTAAAAATAATTTTTAAGTCAAGGCTCAATTTGTTATAATAAAGATGAATAACTAAAACAATTCTGCTAGCCATGGTGTTTTCGACCTAACTAGCTATATTTATTTTTAGAGTTAAATGGAAGTATGTGATATATAAAGGAACAAATATTTATAGAATAATCTTTTTACAACACTACCATCACTTTAACTTTTCCTTTTCTGTAGTATGTAACTTTTAAAGGTTAAAAAAAATTACTACAATTTTCTGGTCAATTACAAATTAATATGATCTACTTTTCATTTGGGAACATATGCCTAGAACAAACTGGAAACTAAAAACATTAAGTGCACTGGATAGATACTAAGAATAGTACAAAAATTTTATTACATATGCAACATTCTTTAACTGAATAAGAAATCAAGAAAATATATGCACACAGGGCACTGGTCATCCACAGGAATCTTGGTTACTAGTTCTTCACATCTCTAGAATAAGGTTGTATTCTCAATGAGATCAGAGGCTCTTGTCCAAACACCTTCCTTCTGCTCAGCCCACTTCTTCCATCATCACGATGTACCTATGCCCTCTCTCCTGGCTTCCTCACAGTCCACAGGTTCAAGGCTGACACTATTGTCTTCCTCACAGTCCACAGGTTTATGGCTGATACTGTTTCTAGCCTTCACCCATGGACTCAACCCCTATCCTCCTTCCCAGGACCCAAAGACTGTGGTCTAAGTCCAGTGACTGATGAGCAGCCAAATTCTTTCATTTAAATGAAGTCAATAGCTAGCTTTGGTCCATGGAACCCAAGGAAGAAACCATGTACTGCTCTCTGAGAGCCTAAAACTTCTGATACCTATTTATTTTACAGAAAAAGTTAATATATTTCCCTAGTGCATGTTTATCGCATGTGGTAAAAGAGTGTGTAGTAACCCATAGTAACCACAAAACGGATCTCTAAGGCCAATGCATCTCAGTAACTCTGCGAGATAGAAGAAGCAAAACGGAAATTATTTTGTATTCACACTCATATAGAAACTGAATAAAAACATCCACAAAGCAATTGACTTAATGTTATCTTCTTCATGCTTCAATTTCATGTTGAAAATTGAAGTTGAAATTTAGTGGCTTGTTATATTTGTCACTGATGAAGAAATTCTAGAACCCAGAACTATATCACTTAAAGAGGACATTGAGCATACTTTCAAAGGCATGAATGGCATATGATGTTCATTTTCCAAATGAGCTAGGGCATTCTATTTTCTATCACAGCAATAGGCTCTGTGACTGCACTGATTCCCAGGTGATGCTAGGAAGAGACTTCCATTCTAGATTCAAATGAAAGTAGCCATGGCCCACATTAACTGTAGATAATATGTAAATTTTATGACCCAATAAACATTGTTTCTCAGGCCAAGACTTGTCTATTTCTTATTAATTTGCTGAAAACAGAGCACACATCCCCAAAAGACATTATATGGTAAACAAAGGATTGTTGAAAGTCATGGCCTTTCTCCATGATTGCTAAATTCATCTACATTAGCAAATCATCCAAGAAATAGCATTGACTTCCAAATTTGCAGACTCAAAACAACTCAAAACTCATTTAAAAGCACTTAAAATGAAGTATTATCAAAAGAACTAAGAATGTTCATAATTATCACAAGTACATTTTCCCTTCTAATGGATAAAAGGAAATTCTACTTCAGCAGAGTAAAACTTTGATAAACAGTAACAAATGAGATGAACTCAGCTCTGATAAATAAAAAGGCGTGTTATTTCAACAATTTTTTTTCCTATTTCCTAAGTGACAGTGGTATTTGTTTCTGGCTTTCTATCTAGGGCCATTTGGGGATAATTGTCAACATGGACTGGGTATTTAGTCAAAGCCTGTTGTGCTGTAAGACAAAGTCATGTGACTTACAGGAATGCAGCCCAGCTCAAATAATAATTTCCATTAAAACATTTGATGGTAACATAGACGGCAAAGCTGCAGTAGCAGAAGTTATACACATGCTTAAGATAAACTAGAGAAGAGTATGTCCATCCCAAGTTTACCCATGCTGTTATACTAATTAGATGAAGCAGTTCAGTGTGTCAGAAAAGAACTCTCGTAACTCAGTGAGAATCATTGGAGCAAATTTTTTATCTAGTTCTGCTCCCAGATGAGTGGTGATTAACAAACCATGTAAGCTTTAAAGCCCTACTTTCCTCAACTATCTTGTGGGGATACTTACCCATGAGATTTTGAATCCAACTTGAAGATCTGAAAGCAAATTACCTTGGGTCAGGGGTACAGAATAGAAGAAACTGGAAGGAGAGGAGTTTATCAGAAAGATTCATCCCTATAGGGAAGGATGGATGTAGAGACTAGAAGAATCCTTCCAAAAAAAATGCAGGTGGACATGGGAAAAGTGGATTCATGCCACACTCAACTGTTAAGGGAACAGGGGCTTAAACAACTCCTTGAGTTCAATCTGAACGTAGTTCAAAGATGTGTGTAGGAAGGCTAAAAGTTTTCCCTACTTCAATGAAACAGCTCAGAGCAAAGGAGCTGTGACTTAGCAGCATTTCAGGGTGAAATAAACAGGATAGAACCAAAAAAGAGGCAACCATAGCTGTGAGACTGGGTTCCAAGTAGGAAGTCTCTAACAATGAGAACGGGGCCCAAACACTCAGTAGCTATTTCACAGAGGCCATGTGGACTCACCCTGTGCAGAGGGCCCCTCTGTCCTAGAGTGAATTCACATTATGCAGAGGTTCCCTTCTGTCCTAGAGTGGACAAGAGTTTCTATCAGATTCAGTTGACTTCCTAGAATCCCAACTGTAACTTTAAGCTTACACGGTTAAAGGCAAAATGTATCTGATATGTTTATACAACAGAATATATAACATTGGCATAATGATTATATGGAGTTGCCCTACCCCCCCCCCCCCCCCTTGTTTTTTTCTAAGACAGTTTATCTGTGTAGCTTTGGCTGTCCTGGAACTAACTATGTAGACCAGGTCTTTTCAGGACTCCTAACAGTGGGAGCAAGGGCTGTCTCTGACTCTGTTACCTGCTTTTGGGACCCTTTCCTCTGACTGAGTTGCCTCTTCCAGCCTTATTAGGAGAGGAGGTGCCTAGTCTTAATGAGACTTGGTATGCTAAAGCTGTCTAAAATACATGGGAGGCCTGCCCTTTTCTGGAGAGAAAGCAGGAGTGGAGGGTGGTGGTATGGTATGTGTGGAGGGGAGAGAGACTAGAAGAAGAGGAGGGAGGGATCAGGTTGGCAAAAAAATAATTAATCAATAATAATAATAATAATAATAATAATAATAATAATAATAGATTACCCTGAACTGGAGTCCAAAGAGAAAACCTCTGGTTTTGCTTTACTTTCCTAAAACAAGGCAGGAATTGCCACATAGGTGCCTTCCTTCTCCGGATACCATAGGAAAAAAATTGTTTACCAAGGAAGGTAATCTTAGACCCTACCAGATACCACTAGATCTACAGCATTGGATCTCAGTAATTCTTCCTGATTGTCATTCCCACAGTTCAGAGAACCAGTGATTCCAAGTCCAGGCAGCTCTGTGCTGAAGATAGACGATAAACTGGGATGTAAAACTCCGTGGTTAAAATGTAGCAAATCCCTGGTAACTCACATATCTTTAAAAAAAAAAAAAAGGACTTTCTAAGACTTTCCATTCTTAATTAATCATTTGTTGCAAAGGCCCATCCAAGCTAAGACATATGAAAAACAGTAGTACCTTGTTCCCTTCCTTAGAATGGTGATGTCTCATCGAATTTAAAGAAAGTCAGACACTAACAAATAACCTGGTGACAGAGCCACGGACACATCTTGAGGAGAGATTGCCTTATTCAACCAAAGAGCCTAAAGAAAACTGCATTGTATCAGGGCATTGATTTTTCGTACCAGTAAACACCAGGCCAGACCCGTAGGGGAAGCACATTGGGAAGTCACTCATGTGGAAAGGCAGGGAGGATCACATTAGTGTTAAAAAAAAAAAAATCCTTTTGTCTTTGAAAATGAGCGGCTTACTTCTTGGCAAATCTTTGGAGCTAGGTCCTGGTGACCTTTGTTCTTCTTTTGAGTCACTTCCCTGGAAACAGTCTATTTTTATGTTTAATTGATCCCTTGAATAAGAATGACTCTTCTTTCTCCATTTCAATATCTGACCTCTCACCTGAACATCATACGAATAACATTTCTGTCAGTGATAAACTGGTTAAAAAGTGTTTAATAATTTGATTTGTTCTGCTTCCTTATTATCTAAAATAAGGGAATAAAACACCATGCTGGTCCATCTCAGGAGTTTATTTCCATACATGAATGAAGGAATACACAGAACAATCTAGTAGCATGAAATAATGTACTCACCAGGCGATGGTGGTGCACACCTTTAATCCCAGCACTCAGGAGGTAGAGCCAGGTGGATCTCTGTGAGTTCGAGGCCAGCCTGGTCTACAGAGTGAGATCTAGGAAAGGCGCAAAGCTACACAGAGAAACCCTGTCTCGAAAAACCTCCATAAATAAATAAATAAATAAATAAATAAAGTACTCAACTTACTTAATCACTGGCCAGTTGGGTACATAGTTTCCTAAATTCCTTCACTCAACTGGTAGTGATTCCTCAAAGGTCCCAGACAGAAAATTACCTCCACAAAGGATCAGGAAGCAACAGTAGCACACTACCAACATTGCTCTATAGCAGCACTTCTCAACCTGTGGGTCACAGCCCTTTTCAGGGATCCATGGCCCTGAGACATGTAGCTTTTGCAAATACTTAGAAAAGGGGCTGTTAACTTATAGGGAGAGGATATTTGAAGTAACATCTCAACTACATTTGATAAAAATCATGTTGTGCCTCTAGGCATTAGGCCTGGGGGCACAACTCATGCCCCCTTACCCCCACCCATTGCAGACACAGTTGCAGGCCAGTAGGGGAGACCCCTGCAGGCAGGCCTAATGACCACTATCCCCCCATCAGATCCTGTAATCTACAAGCCCCATTCAGTCCCATAAACCCACTCATCCCCCAAGACCACAGCTGCTCCCCGCGACAGAGACTCCACCAGATCTGATTGGACCAAGAGGTGAGTCATCTTTCTCTCAGCTAGTCTCCCCAGCCCCTAGGCCTTAGACATCAAAATACCAAACAATCCAATTAAAAAATGGGCTACAGATCTAAACAGAGAATTCTCAACAGGAGAACCTCAAATGGCCAAAAGACATTTAAGGAATTGTTCAACTCTCCTAGCCATCAGGGAAATGCAATCAAAACAACTCTGAGATACCAACTTATACCTGTCAGAAGGCTAAGATCAAAACCACTGATGACAGCTTATGTTGGAGAGGATATGGAGCAAGGGGAACACTCCTCTACTGTTGATGGGAGTGCAAACTTGTACAGCCACTCTGGAAATCAGTATGGAGACTTCTCAGAAAATTGGGACTCAATCTACCTCAAGACCCAATGATATCACCCTTGGGTATATACCCAAGGGATGCTTAATCATACCACAAAGACACTTGCTCAACTATGTTCACAGCAGCATTATTTGTAATAGCCAGAACCTGGAAACAACCTAGGTGCCCCTTGACCAAAGAGTGAATAAAGAAAATGGGGTACATTCACATAATGGAGCACTACTCAGCTGTAAAAACCAGTGGCATCATGAAATTTGCAGGCAAATGGATGGAACTAGAAAAAAATCATCCTGAATGAGGTAACCTAGACTCAGAAAGACAAACATGGTATGTACTCACTCATAAGTGGATATTAGATGTAAAGCAAAGGATATTCAGGCTACAACCCACAGCTCCAGAGAAGCTAGGAAACAAGGAGGACTCTAAAAGGGACTCATGAATCACCTTGGGAAGGGGAAACAGATGAGATCTCCATGAGTAAACTGGAGAAGCTGGGGCAATAGAGGAGAGGGGATTGGAAATGAGAACACGAGGGAACTGAATGGTAGAGCTAGGGGAGGGATGGAATAGGAGAGCAATGAAAGAGATATCTTGATAGAGGGAGACATTATGGGGATAAGGAGAAACCTGATGTTAGGGAAATTCCAAAGAATCCACAAAGATGACCCCAGACTGGACTACTAGCAATAGTGGAGAGGTGCCTGAACTGGCCTATCTTGGTGATCAGATTGGTGAATACCCTAACTGTCATCATAGAGCCTTCATCTAGTAACTGATGGAAGCAGATGCAGAGATCCACAACCAAGCACCAGGCTGAGCTCCAGGAATCTAGTTGAAGAGAGGGAAGAGGTATTTTATGAGTAAGAGTGTTTCAAGATCATGATGAGGAAATCTACAGAGACAACTGAAATAAGCTTGTAGGAACTCACAAACTTTAGACTGACAACTGTGGAATCTAAATGGGACTGAACTAGGCCCTCTGCATACAGTAGACAGTTGTGTAGTTTAGTCTGTTTGAGGGGCCCCTGACAGTGGGAACAGGATCTATCCCTGGTGCATGAGCCGGCTTTTTGGAGCCCATTACCTATGGTGGGACAGCTTGCATAGCCTTGATGCAGCCAGGAGGGGCTTGGCCCTTCCTCAACTGAATGTACCAGGATTTACAGACTCCCCTTGGGAGGCCTTATCCTTTTGGAGAAGGGGATGGGGGGCAGGTCAGGGGAGAGTCGGGGAGGGGGCAGTGGGAGGAGGAATGAGAGGGGGGATCTGTGTATGGTATGTAAAATGCATAATTTTTTAAATAAAACAAATCACATTGTCCTAGATGTCTGTCATAGGAGAATATCATCTACAACATAAATTTTAAATGAAATTTAAAGCTTACTCAGATATATACATTAGAATTAATAACAGCAGCAAAATTAGTTATGAAGTAGAAATGAAATAATTTTATGGTTGGGGGGTCATCAAAACATGAAGAACTGTATCAAATGATCAAAGCCATAGGAAAGTTTTGAACCACCACACTACAGGACCCTAATGTAATCAGCTTCCTGGAATCTCCCTTTTCATCTTAATCCTTTTCCAACTTCTTATAAACATCAGTTTATCTCTCTGCACTGTGCTTGAAGCTGCAGTCTTCCTGAATGGGTTTATAGCAGAGGGCACTAGCAGGGAGAAGTATGACAGGACAACACAAATTTCAAAGTCATTTAGCTCCAAGTCACCCAAACACTTAGAAAATATTGGAGCTCCTTACTTACTTTCTTAAAAACCATTTTCCCGCTTTATGACTAGATCCCTCATCCCAGCTTTGGAGAATCGATGTTGGCCTTGATCTATGTGACGGGTTCCCAAGGGACTCACTCCTGATTGTCCTAACATCCTCCAGAGTGAATCCTTGTGGCCATGTTGTTCTAAATAGGGAGGGGACCTGTCCTTTCTAATTCTTCTTACTGTGGATGCACAAATCCTTAGGATATATTGAAACACCTAGAAGACAAAGCCAGAGTAATGATAACATTGATGTGGTTTGAAAAGAAACCAAGGAAAGAATCTTCTTCTCTTCAGGCTATGTTTCTAAAGTTCTGAAAGGCAGTATGAGCTTTAAATCTAATTCACCCAAACAACATGATGGGGAACATTACATATAAAAGTAGGAATGAAGAAAATGTTCTTCTCAGCACATAGAAAAGGGATCCATGGGATCCACGACCTGTGTGGTTTCTGCAAACAATTAGAAAAGGGGCTGTTAACTTATAGGGAGGGGATATTTAAAGTAACATCTCAACTACGCTTGATTAAAATCATGTTGTCCTGGATGTCTGTCACAGGAGAATATCAGCTGTAACATAAATTTTAAATACACATAAAATCTAAGCTTGCTTACTGTAGGTCATGATCCACAGATAGACAAGGCATAATGAACTGTAATTCTGAACAAAATATTATACAAGACAGAAATTCAAGTAAATCTGTTAGCTTAAAATTCATGAAACTTACTCTCTATATATTGGCCTATTGTGGCAAATTCAGGCATATCTGAAATCAGTGCTTCCTTACTAGTTAGATGAGATGGATGATGCCTATAATCCCAGTACTGAGGCACGTTTGAGGCTGGCCTGGGTTACCTAGTGAGTCCCAGGTGAGCATGAACCATAGAATAATATACACTGCCTCAAATATACAAACAAACACATAAATAATAAATAAATAGATGTTTCCTTTCTTGGTTAATTATGATGGAAAATAAACCTCTCTACAAATTTACACCAAAATAAACTAACATGAATTTACTTTGCTTAGCTAGTCATTTGAAGAAGGGCAGAAATGTTAATAGACAACCTGTTTGTATACATAGAGATATGTAGGATCGGTGCATGTATGCTGTGTGTGTGTGTGTATGTTTGTGTGTGATGTGTTAGGGATGATATCAAATTATTAAATATATTGATACTACATACATATTATATATGCATATAATATACACACATTGAAATTTCTCAACATACAAGAGGGTTGCATCTGGATAAGTCCCTTTTAAATTGAAATGTCATGTAAATATGCATTTACCACATCTGACCTCCTGACCCCTAGCTTTGAAACCCTCTGCTGCAGAGTGTTGGCTGTGTACGCTCATGACTGGTGGCTGACGAGGGTTGGTGGCTCTGCCACAGCCAGCATTGACAATTATTGTCACAGCACCTGTCACTAGCCTGAAAAAAAGCTTTACATTTAAAGTTTATGGTGTAGTTTCTTCTGAATATGTGTCACTTTCTCAATCCTGATGTGTCAAAAACTCCCACAGAACTATTAGAAATTAGGGCTGTGTGCATGTGGATGTGCACTCGCAGGAGCTATCATGAAACAAAAATAACAAAAACCAAGTTAAATCACTAGTTATACACTGTATTGTAAAGGAACATGGTCAACCACATTCATGTAACTACTTATGCTTTACTTTTTATTTTCTGAGTTCACAATGGAGGTTAAATGTAATAGTTGGGTTATTAAATAAATGAAATATCAATGCTTTGGAGTAGAAAATGTAGGATATAAGAATGGGTGTGAGCTAGACAAATGGAGACTCAGGAAAAAGAGACAAAGCTCTCATTACTATTTTTTTTCCATATTTTTAAAGGGTCATTAAAACAAAATTCCCACAAAACAAATTGCTTATCCTTTAATGGGGGGGGGGGGCTTGATTCATTCATGCCTTAATTCACTTTCTGTTGTAATATTTATAGAGAGTAAGGTTATTATTGCTGTTTATTATCTTTGGGGGGTTTTATTATTTTTCATAGTTTACCATAGCTAGCTAGGTCCTTACCTAGCATCAACTCATGACAAATGGCTAGGGATAGGTGGGCAGACTAAGAAGGAAGGAGCACTGAACTCTGAGATGGACAGAAAGACACAGTCCAGTAAAGAGATTTCTGTCATTGATTCCTTCTCCTACCCACGAGGCTCTGCTCACCCTGCCCCATCTCACTAGGCTCTGTATTCCCACTTGAAATCCCACCAGGCTCCACCCTATCAGAGCCTGTGGAGCTAGAGTTCCAGATAGCTGGGAGTTACCTGACATGGGTACTGGAACCAAACTGGGTACTCTGGAAGAGCAAGCAGTAAACACTCTTACCTACTGAACCGTCTCCACAGCCCCAAGTGAGGGCATTTTAAATACAATATTTTGTATTTAGAGCTGTGTTTAGAATTGTTGGTGATGTGAAAGGCTGTCTGCACCTTCACTTCAGAATGCAACATTTACAGAGCAAAGTCCATTAAGTGACCTTTCTATTCTGGCTGTCTGGCTTTAACTTGAGTAGCTTTAGAAGTAACATCAACTGCCCCCTGCATTTGCTGCTTTATTGATGTGGTTTATAACATGACTATTATCCTTTATTTTGAGTGATTTAATGAGCATTGGGACATTCATTGTCTTGATCACATAGGTGTGAAATTATTCACCTCATTTGGAAAATGTACGGCCATTGCATTATGGAATATATGTGTGCCTCTTTGTTATATCAGTTGTATAAGTCAACCTGATATTGTCTCCTAGAACACTGATGGCCTGTTTATTTCATAGTTAGTTTATTATATTTAATACTGCACTAGATTACAGGAACAGTACTTGGGATGGTATGACCTTTTAAAGAATGACTGTCTAGCTACCGCTGCTTGCAGAGCATTGCTCTGTCTAGGACTAACCATTCCACAGAGTTATGACTGATCTCTCCTGAATACTTCAAGCAATATAGTTTTTTAGCACTTTGGAAGTAAGAGTTCTACATTTTGGAGAGTAAGTACTCTTGGGCTTATGCAAACCACAAGGACTGTTCCTCTGTTCTTCTCCGTTTTGTTTTTCTACAACCCAGGTCACTTCTTCAGATGCCTGTGTCTTTTGAGTGAAGATGGAGGGATGCTAAGTCCTGAGAGGTTCTCTTTGTGAAGCTCTCTCCTTTCCAACCTCCTGCCGTGTGCATTCCCCAGCCTTAGCTCCCCAGATAGATATCTCTCCAGAACTCAGGTTTCTAGAGCTCCTCTGTGTGAGCAGTAGGTGGGGGAAATTTCTGCAGACCATTCTCAGGGAAGTCCAGTGTTCAGCTTATTTGTTTCTCCTGAGGGATCATTTATTTTATGCTCAATATGAAAAAAAAAACTGTATTTCTACTTACCCAGTTCCTTCAGGCATGTGGAAATCTAACCTGAATTCTGGATTGAAACAGAAATCTCCTAGGAATATCTGATGTTTTAGACAATTTTTGCTTTTTTTTTCTGAAGGAATTTGCTACCATTCCTCAAAGTTCAGGTTGGAGCTTGCTTTCCAATTTAACAGTGTTGAGAGGCACACTTGTATGAAGCAGTAGAGTTCAATTTTGTAGATGGTGCAGTGATGTATATGAAGGCTGGGTGAACTAGATAGACCCTTCCAGATTGTGTGAACACACCATTTGTCCCTGGGGGTTACAGCAACAAATTGCAATCCTAGAAATAGAGACCTGGCCCTTTTCAGACATCTGCCATCTTGACCATGGACTTCTGGCCTCCAGAATGAAAAAAAAATATCTGACTTATAAATGCCGGACATAGGGTAGCATTTTACAGTAGTGCAATGGACTAAGACAGAACATGATGTGTAAACAGCTATGTCCTGCCATGAAATCTCCAGTGCAAATATCATTTAAGAATAAACTGTCAAAGGTCAACATTCTGTTCAACAACTGGAAAATGAAAGCAACCTTCACATTAATCCATATCTCCCCAGAATCTGCAACTGTGTTCACACAGAGCAAACACATGACAAATCAGCATTGTGCAAAATAAAACCTATGGCAGATAAGAACTAAATATGTCCTCACAGACACACATCGATAATTTCAGATTAGTTTGGGCTTTTAAATAAACTTGTCCCAGACTCTTCTGATCTAAGAGTAATTAAGAAAAGTTTTAAAGGCCTTCCTGCATGTATTTCATATCATATGATGATAACACAATATAAACCTAGCCTACCTGGAATAATCTATACTTTATCTGTTTGTGTAAGTATTTGTTTATGTATGTATGTGTGTATGTATGTATGTATGTATGTATACTATGTGCATGTATGAATGCATAGTGTCCATGTATCAGATCCTTTGCAGTTATGGAAGGTTATGAGCTGCTGGGAACCAAAGCCAGGTCCTCTGCAAAAGCAGCCAGTGCTCTTAATTGCTGAGCTATTTCTCCAGCCCCCAAAGCTTAGTTCTTGAACTCAGGTAGCAGTAGAGGTGGGAAACAAGTCAGGAGCAAAACTTTGTAGCACTTCTTAAGAACTGTTTTCACCACACACCATTAGAATGTTCCTCTTTATAATTTTTCTTTATAACTACTGTACACAGACTCACATTGAATAGCAGTGCAATGGACTAAGACAGAACACACTGTCCTGCCATGAAATCTTCTGCCATGGCTCCTGGGGATTCTGGCATGGGAATAAATATGCCTAGTATATTTTAAGGTGTGTGTGTGGGGGAGGGGGGTCACACTAATGAGAGTATGTTACAAAATTCCACATCTATCAGATTTCATATCAAAATACTGTCAGTTTTCTAGCCCCTTTAAGAACGGAAAGACACAGAGGACAAGCATGTCTTACAGGCAGAAGCTGAAACAATGACCAACTGGCCTGGGTACAGAACAGTGATACTCTGAGCCATGGGGGTGCTAGGTACAGCAGCACATTGAACCCCACTACTGTGGTAATATAGATATAG
This sequence comes from Peromyscus attwateri, assembly GCA_902168425.1. Lineage (NCBI taxonomy): Eukaryota > Metazoa > Chordata > Mammalia > Rodentia > Cricetidae > Peromyscus > Peromyscus attwateri. The sequence goes on along the minus strand of CABHPP010072587.1, from coordinate 4,006 downwards.
TTACATGTCAATCGAGTATTGTAGAAATGGACATATGTTTCCTCTTGATAAATAGAGAGCTTGGAATTATTTGATCAGAGAAATGGTATTATTTCAGACCAGTCTGTAATGATGGTTAATTTAAGATGGAATAACTTTAGATGGAAATCTTATTCGGTGATTATCAACTGTAGTCAGACTTTCCTTTGGGCCACCACCTCGCTCCCAAATAATGACAAGAAGACTTCTTATTAATTATGAAAGCTTGGCCTATAGTGTAGGCTTATTCCCAACTACTTCTTATAACTTGAATTAACTCATTTTTATTAATCTACATCCTGACACATGGCTCATGGCTGTTACTTCTCATCTTACACATCCTGCTTCTGCAGAGTTTCACTGACATCCCTTGTGTACCTCCATTATCTCCTCTTCCTCTTTCTGCCTGGAAGTCCTGCCTATCTCTCCTGCCTAGCTTTTGTCCATTTAGCTTTTTATTATATCAATCACAGCAATTTGTCTTTGCAATATACAAATATCCCACACCAATCAACACTATAAATATTCTATAGCTACATTTAAATAGTTATTGTTAATTACACACAATGAACAGGACACCGAATGCATCTGTGAGACTGAGATAGATTATGCATGCACATTAATAAGAACTAAAAAGGTCTGTAATATGAAAACCAACTTGTCAAGCTGAATAGATGTGGGTGATTTTTTTTAAAGCAAGACACGTTTAGAGTAGTTGTTTACATAATAAATATGTATTTTTTAAAAAATATTTTTACTTTTGTTTTTGTGTCTTGAGTGTATGGCATGTGATTGTAGTGCTCAAGGTAGCTGGGGGAGTGTCAGATTCCCTACAGCCAGCATTATTGGCAGTTATCAGCTGCCTGATATGGGTGTTGGGGACCAAAATCAGTTCTTCTGGAAAAGTAACAAATGCTTTTTATCATTGAGCATCTTTTAGGCCTTCAAACATGTATTAAGGCCAAGTTCAATTTGAGTCATTTTAGAAACAGGAAAAAGTCAGTTTCTTTGCTTTAAATCATCTCTCAAGTGACTTCATTACATGTCCTTAATGATTGCTTTTAGGGTGTAAATATCTATGTAACCCAAGGGTGCTTTTGTTGCTACCAACGCTTGTGGCAGGGTTACATTACTAATTTGCTGTAATCTTACATTGTTTACACTGGAGGTTTTAAGTCTTTTATGCTCCTTTTCTGTAAACTCTAAAATCTGCAGCCAGATAAAGCAGAAAGTCCCACTGTAAGTATAGAAAACAAAGATGACAGGCTGACCTGCACTGTGGCCAATGTAAGGTGACAGCTGAGGTGACAGAAATGGACTAATGTGAAGGTGATGTGTGAGTGTCGAGTGTCACAAAGGAAATGTAAACCCTACTGACAGAAGGATGGTGGCAATTATCCAAAGGAGTGACTCTCCTGGGGTTGACAAGATAACTCTGGAAGGAAGATCCTCTGTCATAGAATAAATAGTACAAGCAGGATCCTTCCTAATACCCACACACAAGAACAGGAAGTGGTATGGGAAGGTGAACCATGAAGACTACATGTGTATATGACTGTCTTTAATAGAGGGTTGCACAATCTAGCACTCTGCACTCTACCGAGAAAATCCCATTGACAGTGAATAGCTCGTGCTAGTAAAAATTATAAATTTTTACTAATTCCAAATAAGTGCATGTAATATGTTATCCAAATGTATATACATTCACACAAATATAAACCTATTAACATTTTCGTATTCTGGGCTGGGAAAATGGCTCAGTTAGTAAGGCGCCTGCTGCATAAGACAAAGGCCTGAGTTCAGATCTCCAGCGCCCATGTGATAGGCTGACATAAAAATTAACATCTTGTATCCTCAGTAGGGACAGAAGAAATAGGCAGATCTCAGAGGTCATTGGTAAGCCAGCTCAGCCAGATCAATGAGATCTTGTCTCAATAATGTTGAGGAATAATAAAGACATCACTGTTGACCCCTGCCCTGAGAGAGAAAGAGAAAGAGGGGTGTCTGCATACCTACCACATATGTGCACATACGCCTATGAACCTATACATAAAACACACACATACACACAAACATGCATATATCTAAATTGTTTATATTCAAACACAGCATAGAATGGATTCCCATCCATGTTTTCATTCTTATTCCTTTTCCAATGAAATGCCTCATTTGGATTCAGCATTGTAAACATGTAAATATCAGTGTCTCTCACAATCTCTCAGTGTGGTGAAAGGCTGCACAGTTGGGAAGTCTGAACAGCCCCAAGGACATACCCTTCAACAGTTACTCCTCATCTGGAGAGCCATGCCCAAATGAAAAAAAAAACAAAAACAAACAAACAAACAAAAAACTCACCACCCTGCTCTCGATGCAGACAATGGTAAATACTAATTTGAGGGTTCTTTGCCTGAATATTGAGTTGGTTTTTAGACGAAACTCGGGTCTTGCTTTTATAGAGGATTTTAAAATTGATAGACTCCTATAAAGCACTTGGCAGTTGTCTAAGTTAAGACTGAAGGCTAAACTTCACACACAAGTATTAGGGCTGTCGTGTGCAGTGTCTGCCAAGGAATGGCCTTTTAGGTAATTATTGGACACTGAGGATGCTAACCTCATCAGTGCCCATCAATGGATTAATCTGTTGATGAGCTCATAGCTGAATGGACTGTGACGACACAGCAACAGTTACTTAAGTCACTGGGGGAGTGCCTTTCAATAGTGCATCTTGTCTCTAGTCACATTCTCCTCCTACTCCTCCTTTTCTTCTCTTCCTCCTCTACCTTCTCCCACACTTCTTCCTTTTCTGGATACAATATGGTGTGCACTGGCTCTCCATCATGCCCTTCCCCCACTATTCTCTTGCCTTGCTACAGGCTTAAGCACATTGCATCCAGACATCTCTAAAAACATGATCCCAGATTACTCTTTCCTCTCTTCAGTTGCCCTACACCTTCTGTCATGGCAAATGAACACAATAAGCAGAGCTCATATTTTCTCAGATGTCAGCTTTCCCTTAGGTTGACTCCTGCAAATGATTCCTCCCATCCAGAAGCATCCTCAGTATCTTCTACATGAATTGCATTTTGCTCTTCACATCCGAACTGATGATCAAGTTGGCAATGGCTCTTGTACATTATCACTCTCTTTGTTCCTTTTGTTATTTTTCAGAAAAAATGCATAAAGGACATTGCTATCTCATATTTGATAAGTTTGGTAATGCTTTCCATTTTAGATTTTTCAAGATATTCATTTACTTTCCATGAGTATGTGTGTGGTGTACATGAATGTGTATGCACTTGCTTGTGGAGTCCTGAGGTCAATGCTACACATCTTCCTCTGTGACTGTCCAATTTATTTATTGAGGCAGAGTCTCTCGGTAAACCTACAGCTTAGTAATTCTGATTGGTCTATTTAGCCACAGCCAGCAGACCACTGTGTCTACTAGTCTTTCACTTGGGCATTGGAGACCTGAACTCAAGTCCCCATGCTTTCAAGGATAGTGTTTTATCCACTATGCCATCTCCCCAGCCCTAAATTAGTTGATTAACATTAAGTAATTGTACAGTGGTCCTGATATATGTATAAATCGTTCATAATACAGGACAGCGTCTGCTCACTAGCCTACCTAATTCTTTTTACTCCTCTCTGCCTCTATTTTCCCCTACTTAATATTTCTCCTCAGTCATGTTTCCCAGAGTTCACACTGGAACAGGAGAACTGACTGAGAAACATTTTTATGACAAGAAAACACCCCCAAAGAATGGTGACTTTTCAGGATAAAGTGTACCAAGAAAGGGTCATTATTGGTGACTGCAAGCACACGCTAGAAGCAGGCATCATCACCTGGAATCACGCTGTTCTCTCCAGGAGAGATCTATGAGGACAAGACCTTTACAGTTCCTTGCGGAAGCTGTACTGGGATAAGCACTCCAACCTCACTCTGCCCATGGCCTCTTGCCCTACTTATACCTCCATTGAACCACAAAGC
>CABHPP010072578.1:0-20627 GCA_902168425.1 Peromyscus attwateri | reverse complement strand
CACACACACACACACACACACACACACATCTCCTACTGGGTCAAATTTGTGTTGTTCCTGTAGTCATGGGTGTGGGGCCATCCACTGGAGTGTGGTCAACCTACCAGGGACCAGAGCCTAAGAACTGACTCTCCCTCTCTAGAAGCCCTCAGCTGTCAATAGCTCCTGGGTTGGGGTAAGGGCAGGAATACCAGCATGTTGACTGGCTTGATCTTTACAGGTCTTCTCGATGAGCCTTAAATAAGTGTTTATTAAAACATAACGTTAGTTATAACTTCATTTTAGGTGATGCTTGAAGTTTTTCTTCTGGCAAAATGTCCTTGGCTCATGTCACAGAACACCCCTGCATGTCTTGAAGTGCATGTGGCTCTCTAGTGCTTTAATTAACCGTCTATGTGGTATGTATATATTCTTTACATTAACTCCTACCTCTTCATTCTACCTCTAAAAATATAAATAATTCTATTGCAATGCACATCTATCTCTTTTTTTTTGTAGAAAAAAACTAATTAGCCACATTTTCTGTATTTATTATAGAATTGTTTGGGGACTTTCCATGCATCTGTGGTACTTTTTCTTGGGAAGTTTGAGTTTAGGCTTCGAGGAGTTCAGTGGTGTAGGTCAGCTCACTTGCCTTTCAGGCCCTGCTTCCAGCAGCAGCAGAATGGCAAAGGGAATTTATGTTTTTGAGTCTCTCTTAATTATTGTCGGATGTTATTTTCCTGCCCTTCAAAGCCAGGTATTTTGTAGAACATTGGGTCTTTGCCAACAGGCCTATGTGGGTGGGTAGATTTTTCTGTGTCTGGCTTTGGAAATTGCAGTGCACTGCTTTGGGCTGTAACTTCTGTCTTTTCCTCTTTGGGTTTCATAAGTATTTTAGCAAGAATTATCTACTTTACCATTAAAGAAATGGCTGTTTCTTTGAACAAACTTAGCTACTTTCAAAGACTATCATTCATTTAGCAAATACTCGTGTGCATGTCCCAGATCATATGGCCTATAAGGCCCCGGAAACATTCTCAGCTACTCACTGTCTCTTGGCATTCCTCTGAAATGTTCACCTGAAATAGCCCCATCTTACTAAATTCACTAGCTGCATCAGTGAACAGATGAACTTTATTAAAACTGTTCAATTTCATATTTAAAATTTTTATGATACTCTGTGTAAAATTGCTTCTGGATTTTTGTTACTGCATTTAACTTTTCAATATCTATAAAGAATTTTAAAAACAGATTGATATTTATGTTTTACTTATGCTCCTAGATTACTTTATAAAATCATTTTCTCGGAGATTATACTTTGGAATCTCTTACTTTTTTGGGAGGGTGGGTTTTGTTTGTTTGTTTGTGACAGGTTTTTTCTGTATAACCTTGGCTGTCCTGGAACTTGCTTTGTAGGCTGACCTTGAACTGAACAGAGACACCCCCCCCCCCCCCCCACCCCCCCCCCCCCCCCTCTCTGCCTCCTGAGAGCTGGAATTAAAGGCATGCGCTACCATCACTTGGCTCTCTTTCTTCTTAATTACATTCATTTATTTATGTATGACAAAGCATGTGCCCCAGCAGGTGTGTGGAGGTCAGAGGACAATTTGTGGGAGTCAGCTGTCATCTTGCACCACGTGGGTCCCAAGTATTGAACCCAGGTCATCAGGTTTGACAGCAAGCGACACTGAGTCTTCTTGCCAGCCCAAATCTGGAATTTTTCTACTCCTACATTTCTTCTCTATACCATAGCTCTGCTATATGATGATCAAGATAGAGTGATAAAATCTGTGGTTATTTTAACTTAACCAGGAAACTGGTCCAGAAGGGTCTTTGAACTGACCTGGTTTAAAATACAAAGGGGAAAAAAAATTCCCAAAATGTTTTTTGGGTTTTTTGTTTGTTTATTTGTTTTTTGTATTGTTTTTATGGTTTTTCGAGACAGGGTTTCTCTGTGTAGCTTTGGAGCCTGTCTTGGAACTCACTCTGTAGACCAGGCTGGCCTCGAACCCAATATGTTTTTATAAAAAGGAGGAAAAATACATTGATAAACCCTGAATTTTTTGATGCTAAAAAGCTTAATGTTTTGTAAGCAGTTCTTCTAAACACTATAACCCTGACGCTAATGCAATCACTGCGTGAGTATCTGAAAAGCTACTTTCATGTAAGTCAAACTGTTCACATTTAAACCCTCAGCAGAAGGCAAGATTCCACCCAACGCAACACTGATGTTTGAGATTGAACTTTACGCTGTGAGCAAAGGACCACGGAGCATTGAAACATTTAAGCAAATAGACACGGACAACGACAGGCAGCTCTCCAAAGCCGAGGTAATTCAAACTTCATGTCTGCAGTTTGATTTTTTTTTTTTTCATTATAACTCAAAGGCATTTGTGTTGAAGATACTTCCTAGTTTTCACTAGTGTTGGCTCTGGTTGCTTTAGTAGAGCTGTTGGCTGGAAATTCTAAACTCTGAGAAAAACATATCCTTTCCCTTTTCTCTGTATATAGGAAGGTTATTAAAATGCTAGTGTAAGACTTCATGATGCAGGCCCATAGCCTCAGTTACTCCCAAGCCTGATATAAGAAAATAATGCCTTAAAAGACAGCCTGGGCTACAGACAGTCCAAGGCCATCCTGGGTAACTTACTAACATTCTGTCTCAAAGAGTGCAGAAGGGTCTGGGCATATGGCTTAGTGTAGAGTTCTTGCCCAAACATCCAGGAGGCCCTGGGTTCAGTTACCAGTACTGGCAGATCAATCAATCAAATAAGAAAAAACCCAAGCTCCCTGTAGCTGGAGAATTTCTCTCCAACTCCTGCTCCAGCAGTCCCGCAGCCCACTTATAAAATAAACACACAGACACTTATATTATTTAAACTGTTTGGCCTAATGGCTCAGGCTTCTTGCTATCTAGTTCCTATATCTCAAACTGACCCATATCTATTAGTCTATAAGTTGTCACGTGGCTCGTGGCTTACTGGTACCTTACATCTCACTTGTCATGTCTCTCTGACTCAGCCTTCCACTTCCCACACTTCTCCTCTCTCCTTGTCCCGCCTATACTTCCTGCCTGGCTACTGGCCAATCAGCGTTTTATTTATCAATCAGTCATCCACAGCAGCTCCCCACGGCTCTTTCGGCGTCTGCACTAGAGGGACAAACCTCTTTCCAACAGCACTGTGTGAACTTGTCACAAGTAGTTCTAACCTCTGGACTGTGACGTACGTAGATGAGATTATGAAAAGAGCTAGCAAGAATTTGAACTGAGTGGGCTAAGAAGTTGGCAAGCATGAGCTAAAAGTCCATCTCCTATCGATGAACTAATAAAAATGTGTAGTGATACACGTTCTTCTCACTTTCTTCGTCCCTGATACCACTCTAAGCACATTAGTATGTGAATTTATCTAATCTTCAGGACAGTTTCCATGACAGACACCTCTGTCATCTCCTGGAGCTGGGGAGATGATAGTCAGACATGTTTAGTAACACAGCTGCAATTACAAAACCAGGACTGAGCCCAGGCTGTCTGCCTCTGTGCTCCACGCTTCGGGCACTCCCTACCTTTCAGGGAACTACCATCTGAGTGTTTCAGGGAAGCCCACAGTGCCTCATCTAGTCACACAGTCTGCACTGAACTTAGCTGTCTCCCTCCTTTGTTTAGAGACAGTTAGAAATGTACACCACCACCACCTAAGTAGGTAATGAGGCCGGTGGGCCCTTGATTCCAAATAGTCCTTTTTTTGTTTCAGGGACTTCGGGGTTGAGATAAGGTCTCACTCTAGCCCCAAGCTGTCCTGGAACTCATGATGTAGTACAGGCTGGTCTTGAACTTGTGGAAGTCTTCCTGCCTCTCCCAAGTGCTAGAATTACAGGAATAAGCCATCAGCCCTAGCTAATACGTCTTTCTTTCTTTTCTTGTTTTCTTTCTTCTTTGTGACTGGGGTTTGGAACTAGAAGGAGGCAATGCTAGGCCAGCAGTGGGCCCCTAAGCTACATCTCCAGTCTCCATTCTTCTTCATCTCCACCTCTAGCCCTCTTCCCACCCAACTCTAGTTCCTCCTCCAGGAGCCTCATAAATAGTAAGCACTTCCTTGAGGTTCCCGGTTAGCCAGCAGGGAGAAGGCATATCTGCCAGCTGTCTCAGTTGCTTTCTCAGACCACAGCCAAAAGCAACCTGGGGAGGAACAGAAGCAGAGATCAAAGGAGAACACTGCTTATTGGCTTGTTCCCAATGGCTTGCTCAGCCTGCCCCAGGGTGGCACTGCCCACGGAGAGCTGGGTCCTCCCACATCAATCATTAATCAAGAAAATAACCCACAGACTAGCTACAGACCAGTCTGATGGAGGCAGGTTTCCTCTTTCCAGACGACAAAAACTAGCCAGCACACCAGGCCTTAAAGGGGCCCTTAAAGGGGAACTAACTGTTTCCATTGTTACCTCTCTTGACTCCTCTTCACCCTCTTTGGAATAAATAGCAGCTGTAGCATGAATTGTTAGAAGGTCTTGTTAATAAAAACAAACCTGGAGCCAGGTATTGGGGTGAATGCTGGAAGATCAGAGAAGCAGAACAAGCCACAGCCACCTCACCTTGCCAATTCCTCAGCTGATCCTGTTTCCTCAGACTGGAAGCCTCTCAGTCCTCATCCAGAATGAATCTCAGCTGAATGGCTTGCTTCTCGAAAGCCTGAATGCTTAACCATCCAAATGCTTCTAGTTTCTGGTCTTCACGCCTTATATATCTTTCTGCTTTCTGCCATCACTCCCTGGGATTAAAGGCTCACTTCTTGGGATTAAAGGCGTGTGTCACTATGCCTGACTGTTTCCAATGTGGCCTTGAACTCACAGAGATCCAGAGGGATTTTTGCCTCTGGAATGCTAGGATTAAAGGTGTGAGTGCCACCATTTTCTAGCCTCTGTATCTAGTGGCTGTTCTGTTCTTTGACCCCAGATAAGTTTATTAGGGTGCACAATATTTTGGGGAACACAATACCACCACATTTCCCCTTTTTTTGTCTAAAATTTAAAAAAGCTTATAACTAATACAAGAAAAACTATCCAATAACTATATACAATATATACAGTCAAGAATTACATTAACAATGTCTAGTCCATTAACATTTAACAAATTCAGATGAAAAACTCCATTAATATATAACAATGTCCAGTCCAGTAACACTTGATAAACTCAGACAAAAAATTTTCATTACTTATCCTATGTAAAACAAGTAGTTCCTTTTTAAAAGTAGATTCAAAAATTGACCTTTGTATCTTATCATATTCATATTCTCTCTTTTTTCTTTTCATAATAGATTCAATAATCTACCTTTTGTCATTTTTATATCTTCCCCCTTTTCTTTTTAGTGTAGATTTGAAAGACCCTAACCCTTCAGGCTTACACCCCCAAGCCCCAGGAAATAAGGAACTAAAAATCTAGTTCCCAGGGCAAGCTGACTCAATCTTCCCTGCAACCATATAACAATGTAAAGAGATTTCTATTAAGAGATGTGCTCAACTGTGACTGGGATAATTGCAAATGTTCCAGGGAGGACCACCGTGACCTTTGTGTAAACTCCACTCCCACCCTGATAACCCCCTTGAGGTTTCAGGAAAAATGTGCACCAGACAATGATCTATCCCCCTCTGTGATCACTCTGTAACCAGGCAATGATCTTATGAAATTAGCTTCTAGACATAAATCAATCGAAATGACATTGTATGGGAATTGTAATCTTGCGGCTTTTGTGGGTTTCTCCTTTAAAAGCACCTATGAACTATGGTGCGGTGCGACTCTTGCTCTTTAGAGCAGAGGAGCCCTTCTGTACAGTTGCTTCTTCAATAAACCTCTTGCTGTTGCATCAACTGGACCGGAGTCTGGGTCCTTGGGGTGCCCACTCGAGACCCTAAACTTTTGGGGTCCAACAGATTCAATGATCTACCCATTTATCCTATTATTTCTTTATCTTTTTTTCTCAGAGTAGATTCAATGATCTACCTCAAGCAGCAGCAAAGGGATTCACGTGGCACCCTGGGAGCAGCCTGTATAGATCCTTCTCTCCTTTTAGAGATAATATTCCTAGTGTTCAAAAAGGTTAAATTTCAGTTGAAGACCATGCAACCAATACACTTGGAGGCCCAGATTTGAAACATGAGCTAACAGAAACTTCCTTGCTTAATGATCAGAAAGATTTAAGAGATTGTTTCTTCAGTTTCAATAAGGTGGGAGTGGGGTACAGTATTAAATTACAGAATGAAAGTAGTGTAGAGCCCATTATTAGCACAAATTAAAGTCATGGGGCTGAAGAGGTGGCTCAGCAATTGAGTACTCCCTGCTCTTAGAGGGGACCAGAGTTGCCTCCCAGCATCTGCTCCCATGGGAGGCAGCTTACAACCCCCTGTATCTGCAATTCCAGGGGATCTGATGCCCTCTTCTGGTCTCTCTGGGTGCTGTAAGCACAAATACATCAAATAATAAAATAATTATTTTTTAAATTAATGTTCTTGCCCACCTCCTCTTTGTGCCTTTACTACACTGTATAAAAAAAGAATAGATATTGAACATCAGCTTTATTAGTTATGAAAAGATAATTTTGGTTTAGAAAATGCAGAATGTTTAAGGCTGTTATTCTAGATATAAAGCAAAGAACAATCAGACTGCAACCCACAGAACAAGGGAGGCTATCTGTCAGGGGAGACCCTAGGATGCTTAGAATAAGTTTTGGTTCTACTCAAAAAAATAATTAATTAATTAAAAAGTTGTAAATAAATAAATAAATAAATAAATGTAAGAAGTAAAATAAATAAAATGCTTTATACTTACATAGGATTGCTAAGTTTCAGCAGAGAGGGAAAAAAATGTCTCTCCCTTCATATTGGATCAAAGTCATGTTTGCAAACCTGCTTCAAGGTCCACTGATCATTCTAAAGTCATGTGATTGGGTTAAGCATGGGATGTGTATTACCCAAAACTGTTCAGTGTTCAACCCCCTTTCAGAATGTCCCTTGCCTTTAAGATGCCCCAGGCTGGCAGAAGATTATCTCTAGCTCAGTGTACCATGCTTTCTTTACCATAAATCAGCATTTCCCAATGGAAAAACCAGCCAAGTCGCGTAGATAACTTTCAATTATGTTGTGTGCACATTTTAAGAAGTAAAACAGGAGTTGGGGATTTACCTCAGTGGTAGAGCACTTGCCTAGCAAGCGCAGGGCCCTGGGTTTGGACCTCGCTCTGAAAAAAAAAAAAAAAAGAAGTAAAACAAAGTTGGCCATGGTGATGCATACCCATAGTCCCAGCTTCTGAGGAAGTTGAAGCAGAAGAATGGATTGAGCCTATAAGTTGAGATCAGCCTGAGCAGCACAGTGAGAGATGTGTCATCTCAAGACAAGGAAATGAAGAAAAATAAACATGACATTTTTTACTTAGCTTAACTCAGTATAAATAGCAGCATTTCTCCATGAAACCTATATCAACATTATCAGTGGGGTGTACTTTTAGTTATTGTCTCCCAAATCTCTTGCGTGACTTAACGTTTACAGGAACATGTCTCAGTTTACTGTAACCACATTTCTAGTATCCAGAAATTGCACGTGGCTGATAGGACCGTGCTTTATTGGTGTTTGCTTAGAGAAATTTTCTCTGCTGCAAACACAAACAGGCAGTAGAGCAGAACATCTGAAGTCCCTGGTTGACTTGATGGCACAGTAAATCCATTGGTTCTAGGGACAGAATCACTAATGAGATTTCATTAAATAATAGGAATCCTTAAGACTGTGTTTGCCCTTCCTAATATGAACAGTGGATTATTAGAAAGTATCTAGTTTCAGGAAAATTCAGTGTGGTTAGTACCGCCAATTTATCACCCTAGGGACAGCTAATTTGAACACCCATTTCTCTTCAGAAATCACTTCAAAAATTAAAAACAAAAAAATTCCTGGACTGGGCATGGTGGCGTATGCCTTTAATACTAATACTTGGGAGGCAAAGGCAAGCAGATGTCTGTGAGTTCAAGGTCAGCCTGGTCTACATAGTGAGTTCCAGGCCAGCCAGGCCTATGAGAGACCCTGTTTCAAAGGTATTCCCAAACCTTGATAAACTTTTTTTAAAGTTTTAAAGTTTATGGGCTGGCAAGATTTCTAGGTGAATGTAGCTCTTGCTTCAAGCCTGATGACCTAAGTCCAGTCCCCAGGACCCCACATGGTGGAAAGAAAGAACCAATTTCCATAAGTTGTCCTCTGAACTCCACACGTCCCCCATGGTCCTTGAGTGCCACCCCATAAGCAATTAGATAAATGATTGGAAATGTTTATATCACTTAATATGCTTATTCATTACTGTAATCATTTCTCAGAGTTACCAGACATTTGTGATGGGTTTTTATTAACGACATTTTGTTCTGTCCCTCTAGATAGAGCTTTACTTACAGAAGGACTTTGAAAAGGATGCGAAGCCCCATGACAAGTCATATCAGAATGCAGTTTTGGAAGATATCTTTAAGAAAAATGACCACAATAGAGACGGCTTCATTTCTCCCAAGGAATATAATGTGCACCAACATGATGAGCTATAAATTTATTTTCCCTCTTTATTTGTTAGTAACTTACTGTACTTTGCTTTAAAAAAAAAAAATCACTTTCTCCAAGTTCTAGTTACCTGTTTTCCCTTATGAGAAGATAATTTGTTTCCTTTAATAAACATAATTTTGGTGTAATAATGTGAAGCTGTTTTGCAGATCTAACTCTGGGGTAGGTGTGATTGTGTTTCCTGTTATTTTCTGCTGTGAACAAAAATTGCAGCACCAGGGAATGGGCCTGTATCCCAGTGGGTGACATCCCTCCTTCAGGACATAGATGAACACACACGTTAAAATAGACTGTAAGTGCTTCCCAACTCTAGTAATAACAGCAAGTATAGGTGTGTAAAGATCCAATACTTTAGCTCTTAAAATGCCCCATATCTAAGAATACTCAGAGACCAGGAAGTTGTGTCTTTTTTATTTATGCATTTTGTGATGTTATATTATAGATAATAGGATATAAAAAGCATCAGTTCAAAAAAAAAAAAAAAAAAACATCAGTTCAAAGTTTTCCTCTGAAGTTCATGCAGGAAAAGGTAAGTTGTGTATAACTCTGACCTTTGAAGAATTTCAGCACAGTCTGTACTTTCTTGGTGCAAGCTTCTAGCCTTGGCAATTTGGCCAAACTAAAGCTCATCACCTATACCAGACTATGCTTCTTCAAGCATTATTATAAATATATTACTACTCTTCCATTTTTCCTTCTCCTTGTCTACCATGTATAACTTTAAAAAACTTATCTTTTAAATTACAATTTAAATATAAATCATTACCCATTCTACATATGTACAGGGTGCCGTGTTCTGTATCTACATGATTGCTTTATGCCTTTGGGTGAATCTAACTGTGAACACTGTTATCCCTTTATAAGTATTCTTACATTTTACAATAGAAGATAATTATTTAGCTGTTGGTATATGAAATTTTCAGGTATCTTAGAGAAGAGATGGAAAAGATTCAGGCCCACATATACCTGTAACCCACACATTTCTGAAGTGGAGGTAGGCAGGTCACTTGAGCCCAGGATTTCGACACCAGCTTTGTTAACATAGCAAGGCCATAGCTAGCACCCCAAAAATGAAATTTGAGAACAAAATATATTCAACCCATTAAGCATGTCCAAAGACATAGGCCTGTCGCGTTTCCCTTAACTCTAAGTGACAGCACTCATTTTACAAAACAGAGTCAGCAGGCAGAGTGGTCACCCATTACCACTGTCAGTGACACTGTTCACTGCACAGGAAGTCCCACGCTGAGCTCAGTGCTTTTCATCTGATACCACAATTAAACATTTAGGAATATATTAAATTATTAACATTTTTCTCCTCTTACCAAACCTAGGGCACTAAAGGGCCCCAAAGTAACCCCGTGTGCCCATGTGTCACCTTTAACTGATGAATTAAAATGTGATTAAATATAAAACACTACTTAAAACGATACACTGGTTCCCAAGAGCTCATGAAGAAATGGCCAAGTCTGTGAAAGAGGGCTTCTCTTTGAATTTTGTAATTAAGTTTTGCTTTATGTAAGCAATGTTATTAATCCTCATAAAATCTATGAGGAAGACTGGTATCATCATCTCCACTTCACAGGTAGAGAACACTTACCTAAAAGAGCTGCTGCTTTTTAAAAAAACTCATCCAAGCAAACCTAAACAATTTAAACAAGGCTTGTGGAATGGTAGTACATAAAACAACAAATAGAGCAGGGTGTGGTAGCACACCTTTAATCCCAGCACTCAGGAGGCAGAGGCAGGTGGATCTCTGTGAGTTCAAGGCCAGCCTGGTCTACAGAGCGAGTTCCAGGACAGCCAGAACTACACAGAGAAACCCTGTCTCCAAAAACCAAAACCAAAAACAACAAACAAACAAACAAACAAACCCCACCAACAAAGCTTATTCCTTTTTCCTTTTATTTCATTCTTTTGTGCCAAATATCAAAACAAGGGACTGCGTGGAGCCTCACGTACTTCACCCCATCCACTGAACACTGAAAGCACCCGTAAACGGTCTCCCTCTTCAAGTTCCCCATTCCACAGAGTATGCAGGGTCCTTTAGGAATGTTGTGGTTTAGTAAGTTCACTCGGATGTGCGTCCCCTCTTTGAGTGAAATGTCAGTCATGCTGAGAGGTTTGTCGTAGTAGTCAGAAAAGAGATCATCCAGGTAAAGCTGGGAACGAGAGATGGCATCCATCACTCTCCTATCTGCAAAACAGAACCCAGGAAAGTGTTACAAGTCCAAACAACTGTGCAACCCAAGCTGTGTTTAAAAAGGTGTCAATCCAAACCATCCGTCAGGAAATAATTGGGCTTTAAACACGTTAACTGATGGGTTACCGCGTAGGTAGCCTCACATACTGATACAGGAAGAACGCCTTCACAGATACCCTTCAACGGACATACTTCTTTCAAAGAGTATATTTCTCAGTCTGTAGAACATGGCAAAGGTTGTCGTTTCTTCCCTTTCGAATCCTCCTTTTGACACTGACGTGACACAAAGGTCTACAAAACAAATTTGAGATGTTATTAGAACTTAACTAATATTTGAGTATTTCATGGAAGCTATGAATACCCATACATGCAAGTAGTTTGTGTTAACAAAACTAAACTTTACACATTTGAGGAAAAGATACACTATGAAGTACAAAATCCAGAGATGAAACTCACACAGTGACCTGCCTCTAGCCCACCCTGTCTGGCACGGGCCTTGTGTATCCTTTAGAAACTCTGTATGTGCAGACTTAACATATGTTTCCAGAAACAATTCCATGTCACACATAGTTCTTTAAAATATCTCTCAGAGATCATTGCATGCCCAGAGCTACCCATCACTCATCATGCTTTTGTCTTCCTCTGCTGTGCTCATGGGATGTACCACTACTGGGTCCCCTAAGGATGTTTCCAGTATTTTGTTTTAGCAACTACAGACCCTGTTCCTCTATATTGTACATGTGTCTCAGTATACATAGAGCATACACTTCTGAAAATGAAAGGCCAAAAAAATGTGCACATAGATTACATTCTGATGAATGCCATTTTATACTCCTCTCCACGATACAGTCACTATAACTGCAAACCCCGACAGTTACAGGGTTCAAAGTTCAGTTTACTTAGAATGTAGTTTCATTTACAGATTTCCTAGTCCCCCTGCCCCAGGACTACAGAAATTAACAAAAGAAGCTCTACAAATGTCAGTTACCATAACTAGGGGGCTCCCTTGCCTGGTCCTTTTGGAGCTACATCTGGTCTTGTTCTGGCTGGCAGTCAACTAACTTTAAAGTCCCGGGACATGTAGAAAGCTAAAGTGAGTTGCACTGAGCTACCATACAAGATGACAATTGTAGGGGAAGTACTTATAATTCTAAAGCGTTTCTTTTATTATTTTAAAGGGGATGTGCAGGTGCGAAGTTATGTCTAAACAGGTATAAATTAACTAATTGATTATTAATTAATATATACCACCCATTTGGGCACCATACACTTCAGGCATCTTACTGCCTTCAGATTCTTTATTTGCCACTTCTACAAGCTACCTATTAGAAGTCACTTATTATCCCTCCCACAAAAGCTAAAGCATATTTTGTCAATGGACCTTGTTTTATTCCTAACCTGTAATTGTAAGTGGGGTAGTATGGAGCCTTCACTAAGACGCATAAAAGAGGTGCTGGGAAAGTGGGGGGTGGGGGGATGCCTTCTCAGCTACTTCATCCTAGCCTAAGACTGAGATACTGAATGCATCATGCTTCTATAATCACGAAAACGAGAGGGGAGACAGAAGGAGGGAGGGAGGGAGGGAGGGAGGGAGGGAGGGAAGGAGGGAAGGAGGGAAGGAGAGAGAGAAGAAGAGAGGGAGGGAAGAGAGGGAGGGAGGGGAGCAGAGGGGGAGATTCATTCCTATTACATTCTCCTTAAAAACATAATCACCTGAGCATCAGGCATATCTTTTACTCACCAAAGGCACCATCCAGGTAAATGAAGAGCTCGAAAACACTGAAAGCTATAGTTGTGTGTGCTGGGAAAACAATAGCTTTTTCCCTTCCTTTGGGATTCTGTTCATCCATAAAATGAAACTACAGTAAACAAATGGATGAAATAACATTATTACAGAGCGTAGCAGGGCAGGGTAGCGTGTTGGAGAGACATACTTCCCGTAATCCCACCCAAAACAAAACCCAGCCACCTACGCAAGTAAAGAGCTGCCCTGCCTCAGTTAAACCTTATGGTGGACACCCATGCATGATCTATGCTAGCGACCTTTTAGCTTCCTCACTTTAGGACTGAAGTCGATGAGTGTCACAAGTGTTCTTACAGTAAACTCTTCTCTTTTAGCCTCGCCCATCTACTTCAGAAGCCCCACAGGATCTGTGGGCAGCTTCTCAGTCACCGAAATGACCACCATCAAGTAAATGTTTCAGCTTGTGCCCCTCAAATGCCTGATGCTAGTCAGAATTTGGATATCTGAATACGGATTCTGAAAAAAACCCTTATAATGTAGTGATGGATACAACAAGAAGGCACCTAGTATTCTTGAAATGTCTTGGTCCTCTTACATAGACTATGTGCAACATGTTAAATTACAACAGGAGAGGGTTAAAAAGATGACCATTTAGTCCTGTATTTTTTTTTGGGGGGTGGTGGTTGAGACAGGGTTTCTCTGTGCAGCTTTGGAGCCTTTCCTGGAACTCACTCTGCAGACCAGGCTGGCCTTGAACTTAGTCCTGTATTTTTAAGAGGCATTTCTTTATGATGTGTGTGGGGTGCATGCACAGAGATCACAAGACAACTTTATGGAATCACTCTTCTCCTTCTATCACGGGTTCTGGGGACAGAATTCAGGTCCCCAGGTTGTGCAGTAAGCTCCCTTCTCATTGAGCCAACTCTCTGGCCCTGGTCCTATATTTCTAACACGTGGTTTTATTTGCTTTTTCTTTCCTGAATTATCAACACACCATATTTGTACATACCTGTGAGAGACAATGTGCTGCTTTGGTTCATTACACACTGGACCGTGATCAACTCAGGGTAATTAGTGCATTAATCCACCACCTTAAACTTTCGCTGTTTCTTTATAATGAGTACATCCCTTTCCTCTAACCATTTTGAGAAATATAGTACATTGTTAATTATCTTCATTCTACTGTGCCACGGGCCATCAGAACTAAATTTTCCTATCCTATCCGAAAATAATATTGTTCCCACCAACCCAGCCTTTGCTAGCTCCAGTCTGTGTTCAACTTCTATGAGATGAGTTTTTTTTTTCTCTCTCTCTTTTCATTTATGTGTGTGGTGTATGCTGTGGGGGGGTCTTTCTGGATGCTATGAATATGTGTTGCTCCCATTGGATAATAAATAAAGCTGCATTGGCCTGTGGCAGGGCAGGATGGAGCCAGGTGGGAAAATCCAAGAGAGATAGGAGAGAAGAAAGGAGAGTGGGAGATGCCAGCCTGCTGTCCAAGGAGCAACATGTAACGGGACACAGGTAAAGTCACGGAACATGTGGCAATACATAGGTTCATAGAAATGGGTTGAGTTAAGTTATGAGAGCTCACTAGCAAGAAGCTTGAGCCATACGCCATACAGTTTGTAATTAATAGTAAGCCTCTGAATGATTATTTTATAATAAGCAGCTGTGGGACCGTGGGTAGGAGAGATTCATCAGGACTGCAGGGCCAGGCAGGACCAGAGAAACTTCCCTCTGCAGGTGTATGCATGTGTATGTGTTTGTATATGTGTGTGCACATGCGTGGGGTTACATGGCCACATGGATATGGATGTATGTAGAAGCCAGAGGTCAACCTTAGGTATCTTTCTTTATAGCTCTCCATTTTATCTTTTATTTTTTTGAGACAGTCGCTCACTGAACATGGAGCTCACTGACTGGATAAGACTATTAGAAGGTTGGCCAGTCCCAGAGAGGCTCCTCTCTCTGCCGCCTCCCTTGTGCTGGAATCAGAGATTCACACTGTAATACTTGGCTTTTATTCAGTTGCTGTGCTAGGGGTCAGGTTCAGATCCCCATGCTGTCACAGCAAGCACTGTATAGACAGAGCCATCCCACATCCCACTTTAAAAATTAAATTAGTATACAAACTCATGGGTTTCATAATGGTGTACGTGTGTGTGTGTGTGTGTGTGTGTGTGTGTGTGTGAATGCATCTTGCTCTAATTTGTTCTCTGCCACTACCCTACCCTTTCCACCTTCATACTAGTCTCCATCCCTCGTGTATTCCTCCCTTCCACTTTCATATCACATGTATTCCTCCCTTCCCTCCTCCCCCAATCTCTTTCTCCCCTTTCATAGTCTTCTTTCTGGTTTCATGACCTGTATGCAAACACATGCACACACATATATAAATGTAAAGCCCGAGTCTACATGTAAGAGAAAATATGCACTATTTGTCTTTCTGAGTCTGGCTTATTTCACTTGACAATTTTCAGTTCCCTCCATTTTCCTACAAATATCATAATTTCATTTTCTTTTCTATAGAATAAAATGTCACCTAAAAATTGGCTTTGATCCTATCAAATCATTACTAGGTGTCACTGGTTGGTGACAAGATAAATAATTTTCTATTTTTAAAATTTTCCTAAAGATTTATTTATTTTTATTTGATGTATATGTGTGAGTGCCTGCATGTATGTATGTGCACCATGTATGTGCAGTGCCTGCAGAGGCCAGAAGAGGGCATCAGATCCCCTGGAACTGGAGTCACAGCCACTTGTGAGCCACCATGAGGGTGCTGGGAACCAAATCTGGGTGCTCTCAGAGAGCAGCCAGTTCTCTTAACTAGACATCTCTCTAGCCCCAGTTTTCTAATTTCTAATTTTCAAAAAGATTTACACAAAATGAAGCATATTTAGCTACTGATAATGCTAATTAGAAAAACTATTTTCATATAAAATAAATTGAGGGCTGGTGATATGGCTCAGCAGATAAAGGCACTTGTCACAGTGCCTGACCACCTGGGCTTGCTCACTGTGACACACATATGGAAGGAGAAAATTGAGTCCCACAATTTGTCCTCTGACTTCACCATGTGCACTGTGGCACTTGCACACACACGGAGAGCACAAAATAAATAAATAAATGCCAAAAAAAAGTTAAAAACTCAACTTTTAAAATTTCAGTATGAATTGCATTACTTAAAAATAAAATCAAAGAATACAACAGTCGAACTTACTTTTTGTTCTTTTTGTTTTTGTTTTGTGTTTTGAGACAGGGTTTCTCTGTGTAGCTTTGGAGCTTTTCCTGGAACTCACTCTGTAGTCCAGGCTGGCCTCGAACTCACAGACATCTGCCTGCCTCTGCCTCCTGAGTGCTGGGATTAAAGATGTGCGCCACCACTGCCCGGCTACTTTTTGTTCTTAATACAAGTACTATTTAATTGGAGGGACCCCAGTATATACATAAGTTCATAGGATTAGTGATTTGTTTGTATTTTATTACACACATTTAGAACCCAAGTTGTCTTGGGTGGGCTTCTTATTCTGAAGCATAACCACTCTGGAGTGAAGCCC
Organism: Peromyscus attwateri; assembly: GCA_902168425.1. Taxonomy (NCBI): domain Eukaryota; kingdom Metazoa; phylum Chordata; class Mammalia; order Rodentia; family Cricetidae; genus Peromyscus; species Peromyscus attwateri. The sequence goes on along the minus strand of CABHPP010072578.1, from coordinate 4,555 downwards.
TACACAGCTGAGGCTCTTTCTTCTCTGCCCTTGACGAAAGGCACAAACCCATGAAGAGCAACTTTTTAAAAACTCCATAGTAACTGGGGTTAGCTAGTGAAGCCCTGAGTGTGTCTTACCCGCATGGCTTCCCCTCGAATCCCAGCATGCACAGATAGGGAGCACTGTCGTGTGGTTCTGATGCTCTCCATGACCACGCACAGCACGGCCTTCCTGCTGCTCCTTGATTGGCGGATCAAACTGTGGTCAAAGTTAATTTTTCTAGAATAAAATAAAAAAGATACATGCACAAGATGCTTTAACATGTGATGACACAGAACTGAACGTACCTATTGTGTTATTTGTGGTTCGTCTTAACTATGTGTGAATCAAGGCAGGCATAATGCAAATCAGAAAATATAAATCACTTGATTAATTTGCTGCTCCCTTCAATGGATTCTCTTGTTTTAAAGAGTGGAGGCATGCCTTTAGTTTTGCAGAACTGGGGACTGAACCCAGGGCCTTGTGCATGCCAGGCATGTGCTCTATCACTGAGCCACCTCCCAGCTACCCACCCACTCTTTATTCAGACAGATGCTCAATTTGCCCAAGATAGACTTGAACTCACTATGTATCCCAAACAGGCTTTGAACTTGTGATTCTCTTATCTCATTCTCTGAAGTGTCTGGGATTACTGACCTGTACAACCAACCTGAATCTCCTGGTTCTGTAGAATGTTCTGTTCTGTCTGTTGAAAGTCTTTTGGAAGCACAGCTTGTATTATTTCAATGTAATAATTTAGCAAATTGTGCAGAACCACAATGATGTTTTGTGAAACAACTGAAAATGTATATCAAATGATTTTGATTGGGTTGGGGTACTAATTGGCTGCTAATATGTAGTCTTTCAAATGAAGAAAAAACATAAATTAACTCGTAAAATATAACCCCAATGTTTTAAGCATTCTTTGTAATGGAGTTGATAGAGTTAAATCACTTAATGAAAATACTGCAGTATATCAGGATCTTTGTACTAACCGTGCAGTAATTTCCTTGAGTAATGTTGAGACTTCCACTTCATGTTTGGTTACCACACCAAATGAAGCTTTGACCGCGATGGAATCAGATCCCGTAACATTAATCCCAACATCATTCACAATATGGTTGCTTCGCCTTCCATAGAGGGAAACATCTGACTCATCTTCATAATTCAGTAACTGATAAGATGAAATACCTTAGGAGAAGGAACTTAATATTTTTTAAACGTCTCAAATTCATCTTACATAGACTTTATATATATTACCACGTTAACATGACTGAAAAATTCTTTTGCCCAAATTAGACAGCATTTCAAAACACATGAAAAGTAGCATTTCAGGCAATTTTACTTCAAAAAATGACAGGATACTTAAAACAAACTCAAATTCTCTGTTCAGACAACCGAATACATTTACATCAATCAAGATCCATTGGGTAGTTGAAAGGAAAATAAGTGTCCTTAACCAATGACTAGCCATCATGCCTATTTTATAATCTAGTTTTAAAAACACATTTCAAGGTTGGGAGATGGCTCAGTTGGTAAATTGCATGCTTGTAAACATGGAATCTGAGTTTAATCCCCTAGTACCCACATTTTTTAAAACTTGGGTTTATTTATTGCAATAAACTATAAAATAATTACTTTCATTTATTGATCATGTGACATGGGTAAGACCAAATAATGCCCTATATTATACAGGACAAAAATACATCATTTTCTTGGTCTATTTAGTTAAAAAGAACTTAAAATTGATTTTTAAATTAAGCAGTAAGAGATTTGAAGCTATAAAGACTTAAGCATTGCTTATCTTAATGATGCTACTACCACATGAAGGTTGATCTTATTCATAAAATGTGTATTATTAATATAATTAATCCACACAACCTCCCTTAGGTTATTAGTGCTATAGCCCCATGGAGAGTCACTCCCAAATATTTAAACTTACCAGCTGAAATGTCTCTGTCTCCTAGGAGAATATCTTTAAGTGTGAAAGGCGTTGAGGTAAATTTGTATCTAGGAAACAGAAAACACCGCTTCTTTTTGACCACCAGACTCAGGGGTTGGTATTTGTCAGCTTCACTGAGGCTCGGAACAGGCACTAATCTCCCTCCATCTCCAACTTGCTTAACAAAGCTCTTGGTAGCAGCGGCAAACATATTAAATTCAAGACGTCATCGACTTCGACCCTCAGGCAACGAACCCATTTTCTGAAGAAGAAAATCAGACACCCAACTAAGCCCTGTTGGATGTTAAATCCAATTGCGCAGGTTAGAACTAGAAAGCATGCTCTCACCAGGTACCCGTGTGCAATTCACAACACTGCCTCCCTTCATGAGCTCAGGTAATAAATAATAGATGGCAGTGAAAAATGATACGCTAAAAGCAAGTCTAACTGGGAATGGCGGTCTACAGAACTAAAATATACACAAAAAACTAATTCAAACATACTACCCACGTCCTTTGAGGTGACCACAGTTGAGAGTGCTCTGCCACAGCAATGAGCCAGTTTGAAAGGAAGCATTAAGTCCTGTGGGAAATGGTACGGCTGGGCCCTAATGTTAGGCCTGGATATGATCTACAGTGGACATCATCCAAGAGGAATTCCTTCACAAGTCCAGCAGGTGAATTTTGGCAACAGAAAAGTACTTTTTGAATCTTCACAGTATACAGATCATTACATGAGCATTTCCCTCATCTGGGATTTTGTATGCTCATAAAACTATGTGTATAATACCAAATACCAATTCACAGAATACAGAGGAACAATCGTAAGCAGCTCTCTGTAGAATACTAACAGCTTTTAGTTACAAATTACATTACACATTAGAAACTACCATGGAAGTCTCTTACTTTGAAACGGATGGCTCAAACTACATTCACCTGATAGGGTTCTGCTGAATTTACCTCCCTTTTGTTGCTAACTACTGTCCCAATCACTCAACCTATAAAAATAGTTGTATAAAGTTTTGGCTTATTTTCAAGGAGTTTTGTGGATCCATTTAAATTAAATTCTAGAAATACTCCAATACTGAGATATTGTATGGCCATAAGTGGTTGACATATTTTGAAAGTTGTCCTTACAATACAATACTCATTAACACGTAAGTGTGATAGCATTATTGGGTAGTAACCTACACTCCTTATGCGGAAATAAAGAAAGAGAGAACAGGCTTAATCTAAGCCCCAAGGAGAATTCAATTTGATTTGATTCTGGATATTTTTACTTGCTTCCAAGTATTTGGGCTCACATGCAACCCAAAACAAATTTCCATCATAAAACCAACTACTTTTGTACAGCGATCTAAACATTTTATTTTTAGAAATAACTTTTAGCAGTCTCTTCGTGAGAACATTTCTGGAATTCAATTATCAAGTAAGCACAGAAGCCACTGTGCATAGTTCAGAGATCTCTAAGACTCCTGTCTGACACACCCACAACACACTCTGAAAGTGGAGCATCCCAGACTAACGTCACTCCCCACTGCACAAGTCAGCAGGGCGGGAAGAGCGATCCTGGAAACTGGTCTAAATATCCTTGCTGTGCACCCTACCTCCCTGATGTCATTGTGGATCCTGTAATCTCCTAAAGCAGCGGTTCTCAGGGTCACAACCCTTTTGGGGGTTGCATATCAGATATTTACATTACAATTCATAACAGTAGCAAAATTATAGTTATGAAGTAGCAACGAAATAATTTTATGGTTGGGGGTCACCACAACATGAAGAACTGTATTAAATGGTCGCAGCTTTAGGAAGGTTGAGAAGTATTGTCCTAAAGCCCGCAAGCCCTAGGAGCCAGCCAGGCAGGAGAAGTTTCCAGGGATCCAGTACTCTTAAGCCAGCCCTGCCCAGGATTGCCTGCTGTCCCTCTAGCCGACACTCTGGGGTCTCAAGTTTTGGGGCCAAGATCCGGAATTTTCTTAGCAATTTTGCATTCGTAATTTTAAAGTAGCCCAGCCCTTAATCTTTTTTCCTTCCTCTTCAAACATGCTGGCTCTCGGCCTACTACAAGCTTTCTCACCGGAAAGGGCCTCCCTCTAAGGACAAAGGACTGAGCCTCTGCGCCACTAAAGGCGGGAGGGGAAACCCAGGGAACCGAAGCGGGGCGCAGGCAGGAACTGGGAAGAGCCCAGACTGGCATGGAGGTGGGGCCTAGCGGATGAGGGGCGGGGCCAGGCTCTCCGAAGCATTGGAAGCTGGGAAGAGCCTGGACGGGCAGAGAGGGCGGGACCTGGCCGCCGGAGGGGCGGGGCCGGGCGCTGAGAAGCTCAGGGAACCCAACCAGGGCGCGGGGCATAGCTGGGAAGAGCAGGGACCCGCCGAAGGGGAACCGGGAAGGGGCCGAGCGCGGTGGCGTAGGGAGAAACCAGGAACGGCGAGGGGCGGAGCATGGCAGAGAGGGGCGGGGCCGAGAGGCCCGGCAGAGAGGGGGTGTGGCCGGCTCTTCCGCGCCGTGGCCCCGCCCCTCCCTCCCTCTCCGCCTGTCCCTCGTCTGGAGAGAGGCAGGCAGCTTTCCAAGGGGGAGCCTGGCAGCAGT
>CABHPP010072577.1:0-22618 GCA_902168425.1 Peromyscus attwateri | reverse complement strand
AGGATGGACTCAACACCAGCTCTGAGTATGGACTCAACACCAGCTCTCAGTATGAGTTGCTTAAGAAGAAAAATTTAAAGATAATATTGAGGGAAAAACACAGTTTGTGCAAAAGCCCTCACAAGGAAAACAGAAGCCAAATTTGGAAATTCACTCACAACAGTACTAAGAATCACTATATTTTCTCCTCTTTCCATGCTAACTTTACCATAGCTTTGGTCACACAATACATTCCCCTTTAGTTATTAGGAAAGTAAAAAGGTTCTCTCACTCTCTAAAGACATTGTTTTCATTCTGAATGAGAGCGATGTTAGTAAAAATCAACAGTCAGAGAAACTGACAATATGTAGACTCCTGAGATATCTACCAACTGCACATTTTCAAAACTTTTTCCCAGTGTCCTGAGTCTATCAGTTGAACATAGTACGAAAACATAACAGAACTTGACATTCAAACACTCTAGGTTGTCCAGCTCATCACTGCCAAAAATAACCTTTCACAAGTCACTCAGCCAGTTCAATTAACTTAAAATTAAGTATTTACTCACTATTCCTAATCTGTGATGAGAATAAGGCTGGCCAAAAATATGAGTAATTCAGAGAAAAAAATCATCTCTTAATACTATTTGTTGGAGTTTCTGTGGTACTTGATGTAATGTCCAATTTTGTGTATGTAATTCTATACACTATTCCTATACACATACACATGTACATTGTATGTGAAGGTACACCACTTTCATCATTTCAAGAGTATATGTTCTCAAATCTATAGCAAAATATTTATTTTAAATTATTGTGTCTCACTTAATACTTTCTATATCTGATTTCTATGTGTGGCTAATTATAGAATCCTAATTAGTAGCACAATTATATGTTGAAAAATATATTTTCTAAGCTTTGATATGACACTGAACACTTTTGCCAAAATAAATGCATAAGCACATACTATAAATTGTGTGCATAAATGAGCTAGCTGAGATAACTATGTTTGTTTTGACCTGTTAATATCTACTTTGAAGCCTTTGCAGAACAGATTTTTTTTTTTTGTTAAGGGACTTAATTCTGTCGGTAAGGTTTCATGATTTGGAATGCAAGGCACCTCTCCGCTGCAGAGTGCATATGCGTACATCTGCTGCAGTCGGTGCTCCAGCTAGAGCAGAATTCTTTCAGTGTGCTGTACTTCAGTGATAGATTCATCAAGATGTGGGTTTAAAGACCCGGAGAGATGGGAACACATGAGCATCACTTTTCAGACACGGTTGGCTAGTGAAGTTTATTGCTTCTGAAATTACTGGAACTAAGATTACAATGACTTTATTGTCTTTTATTGCTTTGCAGTTATGCAGATATGATAAAAAAAGAGCATTAAAACTATAAATGGCTAAGTTCTTTCTGGTCGTTTATTAACTAGTACACAAACTAACACAGACCTCAGTGCCTGGAATGGTGACAACAGGTGTCAGCTCGCTGCTTGCCCCGACAAAATTAGCAGAGTGTGCTAATATGGCACAGTAGAGGGAACTGGGTGACACTCTACAGTTAATACAGCCCAAGACAAGGCTGTCATATATCCATACACACACACACACACACACACACACACATACACACACACACACACACAAAACCTGTATGTTATTACCAATTCATGCACTGAGCTATATGGAAGCCTTTTGTCCATGCTGTTAAATACAATTCTTAGTGGCCTTAGCAAGGCATGGATATTCCCATGATGCGTGAGGTGGATAGTGAAGTTCGCCCTCATCAGACAGTTTTGACATGCTCACCACTGTCCACACACAACAACCATGAGGCGAACTTGTTCCAGGGTCAAGTACAGATCTCAGCTAACGAGACTCTTCCAAGAAGATAAACTTGTGATCACTTCAAGATGGCTGACAAGCCCATTTTACTTAGGCAAGAGCCCAGCAGCTGCAGCACAGGTGGGCAGACACCTGTGTCCCCGCCCCCATCGGGCCTGCGCGGGGTGTACAGCTAGGAGCCCTCTGTCTCTTCCCCGTGGGGAAGGTGAACAGGAAGGCCAACCACAAAGTTCAGGAGTTGAACCTGTCCCTCTCTGCCAGATGGTTACACAACAAATACATCTTAGTGGAGATCTGAAGCACCCATTTTTCAACAGGATTTCTTCAAAGCGGTGGGACATACTGCACAACTTAAAGCTTGAAAAGAAAAACTAATACTTGTGAATGTATTTAAAGTAGATTAAAAATATTGATTCATAAGAGAGAAATTTTCAAATAATTGTAGTCAGTGACAAAGCAAATAATTAAATCCTTTACTTTAAATCATTTTAATCTAAAAATAGGAATGGTAAAGTTATAGGAACAAAAGATTATTATATTTCCCTGGCTGCACTTGACCAAAGATGTACTCTAAAAATATTTGAAGTAACAGAACTATGGTGTGCAGAACAAGTGTTTCATTGTTTGGTAAGTAAAGAAATTAAGTATGTTCTGGGGGAAAAAAATCAAGGAAAAGTCTGAGATCAATTCATTCTTGTTCTAGAAATAAAAGACAAAGATGTGCATTAGATTTGAGCATCAAATGGTACTTGGGTTTGGAGCAAAGATGCAAGCCCTCATCTAGAAGGCACAACTCAGGATAGAAAAATATTAATACACATAAATAATGTGAGAGAAGGAAAGTGGTGTGTGGTCTTATTATAACAGTATCCATGCTAGGAAACACACACACACACACACACACACACACACACACACACACACACACGGAACTCTGGGATTGTCTTAAGAATACAACTAAATAACTTCTTTCTATAGTCATGCCTTAGTTGTTATGAAAATTGCACATCGGGTGAGTGGGGAGTCAGCCGAACAGCCACGATGCCCTCATTTTGCAGATAAGATGTCATGGTTCACCAAGACTCGGCAGCTATTCCCCAGGGAGACCCACTTCTAGGACAGCCAGCAGGTGACTTTCACAAGGTAGCAGAACTGGTTAATGGCTCAGCTGGGTCATGTTAGTGAAGCTTCTGGAGGAATGTGGGCACAGCAGTCAGACGAGCGATTGTGTCTGCATCGTGCTACTGACCTTCGCTGTCACCACATAGCTTTCAGTGTGCCTCAGTTTCCCAGTTGACAAAATGGAATAACAGCATTTGTTTCACACTCCTGCTGGGACCATTGCTGAGCTGTGAAATACTTTGGCACAAACTATCTATCTAACATGTAGTTGCTGTTATATCAACACTATTATTTATTTTTTGTAATCTACTTTATTTTTAAATATTTATTAACTTGTTCATGTTTAAGTATGCCATCTAACATTAACACATGCATATAATATGTTTAGCTCAAACCCACTTCCTATTCACTCCCCTCCAGTTTCTCCCCTTTCTCTTCCAACCCTTTCACCTCCCAACTTCATTTCATGCTCGCAATCTCTCTCTCCTTTCTCTCTCTCTCTCTCTCTCTCTCTCTCTCTCTCTCTGTCTCTCTCTGTCTCTGTATCTCTCTCTGTCTCTCTCTGTCTCTGTCTTTCTTTGTCCTTTCTCTCATATATATGAATATATATATATGAGAGTATATGTAAATATATATATGAGAGTATATGTAAGTATATATGAGAGTATATATATGAGAATATATATATATATATATATATATATATATATATATACACACACACACACTCATCAAGTCCATTTAGTGATGTGTGTTATGTCCATGAACATCTCCTGGAGCCTGAGTAATACCTCAGGACTCAAATCCCTGAAAACAGTGACTCAGTCACCTCCAGAAGCCATCAATGGCCACATGCCAACAGCTCTTCAGATAGGAGTGGGGCATCATGATCCTTCTCATTCATGAGAATTTTGGCAGACTTGATATTGTTTAAGTCTTGTGCATGTAGACCCGGCTGTTATGAATTCATTATATAACTGTCCTGTCACACCTAACAAACACTGTTTGGCTACAGACGTCTATTCCCTCTGGCTCTTACAACCTTTCCAGCTCCTCTTCCATGATGATCCCTGAGCCTTGGAGAAAGGACATATGATACAGATGTCCCATTTAGTGCTGACCTAGAGAAAAGGCAGCATCTTCAGCAAAGGATGCTGGTCAAACTCAGTAGCTGCCCTCAGGAGAGTGAAAGACGCAAAGGATGCTGGTCAAACTCAATAGATGCCCGCAGGAGAGTGAAAGACCCTTACCACTCATGTTGCAAAACTCTCCAAATGGATTGAGGACCTCAATGTAAGATCTTAGAAGAGAACACAGGGAAGATGCCTGAACTTATAGACACAGGAAAAGTTTTTCTGAATAGCACAGACATTAAGACCAAAAATTGACCTTATGAAACTGAAAATCTCCTGTACAGCAAAAGACACCATCATTAGAGTAAAAGCTCAGCCTACAGAATGGGAAAAAAATCTTTGTGAGCTATAAATCTAGTAGAGGATTGATGTGTAGAATATACAAAAAAAAACTAAAATAAAATAAAACCAAGGAAACAAACAACCCAACTAAGAAATGGACAATGGAGCTGCACAAGAATTCTCAAAACAAGAAACACAAATAGTTAAGAAAAAATTTTTAATTCAAAATCCTTAACCATCAAAAAATTTAAATTCAAACTACTTTGAGATTTCACCTTATCCTACTCATATCAAACAAGAATTCTTTTAAAAAGAAAACAAATGCTGTGGGGCGAACAGGAACACGTATTCACTGTTGGTGGGAGTGCAAACTGGTACAGCCACTGTGGAGACCAGGGTGGAGGTTTCTCAAAAAGCTAGAAATAGATCTACCACATGATCCAGCTATATCTCTCCTGAACATATTCCCAAAAGACTGCATCTCACCACAAAGACACTTGTAAAATATTGTTATTTAAAAACCCTTGTTCGATTTATAGGTGGGAAGACCTTCTAACACACAGAAGTTCTAGACATTTTTCTGGAAAGTAACAACACACAGAGGTGTCATTTGAACAGATGTCTCTGTATCAGTGAACAGAGATAGTCTTTCTCAAGCACACTAAAGTACACAAATGCAAGTGTTCACTCTTTTAAAGAACCATCAGTGTGTGTACAGTCAGTATGTGCACAATAATTTCTGCAGACACACAGAGCTTTGCCCAATATTCTATCATACTCCACAGCAGCCAACTGAAGGCTATGAAAACTCCAATTGTTTTACTTCGCAAAAATAAAATTCCTAAAAAACACCTGAGTTATTATGCAAACTTTCTTTTTCTTTTCATGGATTTGTTATATGGTTTTGCTCTGTTTAGAAACTTTTTCATATGTAATGCACTTAAGCTGAAGATAGTTAATGATAATAAGAAAAGTTAACTTTCAATTGGATAAAAAGGACTCATTACTGGGGCAGGGAGAAGAGGTTGTCTCATCTTTGAAATGTGGCTCTTAACTTTGATAATGTAAGTCTTCAATAGATAATCTCTTCCAAAAGAAGTTCAATCAGATGAAAAAGCACTCAAGATGTGTATGATTAAAAGGTATCAGCCGCCTAATCCATCAATGTGTTTGGGGGATATTTCTAATATGCCCAAGGATAAATTCTTTCCAGATTCCACACTACAAATCCTACTCTAAAGCTATATAGTCAGTCACTCCTTTGTGTCTCTTCATTCTCTACCTCCCTTTGGTGGGTCAGCAAACAACGCTCACTGAATAAATGTTGATAATAATATAACTAGGTGACATGTAGATATGCCCCAATTCTGGAGAAAATTAACATATATTTAAATGAAAATAATGATTGTCCAGGATGTCTTGTGGTAAGCATGAGCAGGCTTCAGAGAGTAGGAGAAACCATCTATTTGGCTAGAGATGGAGAAACAGGATTGACCAGTGCACAGAGTATGGCCAAAGACCTTAAGCAGTGTCACCAAGACAACCATGGAGGGCAGAAGGCAGACACAGGAAAGCTTTGAGAGTGTATTTTAGACTTACATGTTAGGGATCAGTCACATTGGGTATGCATTTTTTTTTGGTTGCATTTGTGTGCCTGTTTTGTGTATTGTTGGTGCAAGAGATTCAAACACTTTTAATTTCTCTAACTTAGTGGAAAGTACATTCGGAGGATACAAGATGGAATAAAGACCTAGTACGTGTGACATGTACAATGGACTGTATATGTGTGTATATATATATGTGTGTGTGTGTGTGTGTGTGTGTGTGTGTGTGTGTGTGTGTGTGTGTTTGAAACTCTAAATAGAAGAAATAGGAACCTCCCACCATTAGGGTATCCCTCAAGAGGGACGCACCCTGTCCCCTCCACAAAGAAGCATAGCAAACAGCCATAACAATGTATGGGTGAGCATTCAAAATAGAAAGAACAGCAAGAGCCAAAGCCCTGAGGTTGAGAATATGTCCAGAAAGTAAGGACAGAGAGAGGCCAATGTAGCTGGTAGATCCAGGATCAGGCAGAAAGAGCAGAACCAAATGACCATACCTCCTCAGAGACCTCTCCTTCTCCTTGGGTTTGTAATGGAAGTTCAAGGGGAATGAGCAAGAGGATAACTTCAGGTGTCCATATAATAAAAGGGTCACCTGAGTCACGGTCCATGACGACCTCAAGGCAAAGGCAGAGGCCTGATCAAGAGCTGGAATATTTCTGGAAGTTCTAGCAACCGAGAATTAGAGAACTGACTTATGAAGAATCAACAGACAGCAAAAAAGGGGTCCATGTGCAGAATGTAAAACATAATGCTTCAGACTGCTTCTCCCCTAATTCTCCTGTACCTAGTATTCGTTTCAGGTCATCCATTAAACTGGGAAGCAACACTCCCCTGGAAACGTGGCATGCTCCCATTTCCAATTTGACAGGATTTCAAATTTCAATCATGCTCTTTAAATCCCTATTATTTTCATTGTTTCATTGGGAAATTATCAACTCCTTTTCAACTTTCTGTATATGGGCTTTTTCCTAAATTAATCGCAGAAAGTTACAAATCGCAGATTGTTTGGCTGGAGGACTCCCTGAAGCCCATTTGCCATTAATGATTTGACCTCAGTCAAAACAAAAACAGAAACATCATTTAGTCTGCTAATTGCAAATTGTTGATGCAAAAAAAGGTAAGATTTCCGAAGCAGGAAGCAACATGAAGCTTTTTTCCAAACTCCTTTCCCTCAAGTGATAGACAGTGGGTTAATTAACCATCAGTTGACCAAAATATCTCCACAAAACAGCCATTCCTCATGTTCTGAATGCTACTAAGAATAAATGTTATTTCTGCCCAACAAATTATATAATTTGGGTGTTTAATTCACTGGGAATTGTCCTCTGTAAGCAGATTACCACGGACACTAACTCCCAAGGGAATTCCTTTAAAAATGCAGTGAACATCACTGTTCACTCTATAAACTAATCAGAATCCCAGTGTCTCGAGTGTGATGGGCTGAAGACAGATAACAGCAACCAGGACCACCCCTTGTGGTGGGAAACACCAAAGGACCATGATTACCTTTCTTGTGGGATCTTGCTAAGATAAATACGTATATTTAATCAACACAGAAACTATGCATAGTTGAGGGCTGCAGTGTGGTATTTTCATACATACATGCACTGTACAATATCAAGATCATTGACACATCTGTAGCCTCTGTCATCAATCCTTCCTCTGTGTTGGGGTCTTAGAAATTCTCCCTACATGTCACTTTAGACGATTCAATTAGTTTTTATCCACCATGGCTCTCCTACCATGCTAGGTCATCATGAAACCCCTCTTACCCAGCTGCAGCCCTGTGCCCACTTACCACTTCCTCTCCTCCATCCCTAGCCAGCTTTTTCTCCAGCCTCTTGGTAGTAGCTACTATTCTGTTCTCTACTGAAAACCAACATTTTTGGCTTCCATTAGTACGTGAGGCTGTATGGTACTTTGTGTTCGGAACCTGGTTTATCACACCGAACACAATGCCCTCTAATTGTTGCCAATGGCAGGACTCTCTTCCTTTTTATACTTGGAAAACATCCCACTGTGTGCACAGCACAGAGTGGATGCCTTCTTGTTTCCAGCACCAACCCTAGGGTGCCACATCCTCTGGGACCAAGCCACCATGCTCGGGGAGAGGCTGACACAGAACACAGGAGGAATCTGACATGCCGGACAATCTGAGATATAAATTCTCTCATTCGTCCATCTGTAGCTGGAGACTTAGTCGGTTCCGTATCTTAGCTGTTGTGGATCCTGGTGCATTTGAAAGCATGAACTCTCTCCAACACTCTAACTTCAGAGTCTGTGGACACATGCCCAGGAGCAGGCTGCTCGATGTATTAGTTATTTTTTGCTGTGACCAAATGACTGTCACTAAGAGATTTAAAGGCAGAAATATTGATTCTGGCTTATGATTTGAGGAGATGTGCTTCATCACTCACTGTGAGGAAGGCACAGTGGCAGGAGGTAGCAAGAAACAGTGAGGAATGAGAGAATGAACAGGAAATGTGGCCTGACTAAAACCACAAGGCCCACTCCCAGTGACCTACCTCTTCCAGTGAGGCTCTGTCTCCTAAATGTTTCACAACCTTCCCAAACAGTGCCTCCAGCAGGCACCCAAGTGTTCAAACACATGAGCCTATAAAGGACATCTTACATTCAAACCACAACACTGGGTACATGATTACCTACATAAACATCATGCTGTGAAAGCAACAATTAGTTCGTTGGTATTATATGCTGGAGCTGTTTTACTTTGATTTTTTCTAAAAACATTAGAAAGGAATGCTTAGAACTTTGTTTTTACTGTGTTTATATATTTACTGTATTTGGCACGGCAGAAGTGTGATTAACATTTTCCTTCCATATAAAAATATGCCCATCCCTTTTCATATGACTATAGAACAGAGAAAATCTAGGGCTGATCTCAGTTTGGTGGAGGCCACAGCTCAGCAATTCAGTGTGTCATTTTTGACAAAGTACAAAATGAAGAGGACCTTATTTCTGAGTCCTTCTAGAGCCTTGAGTGGGATCCCATGCAGGAGAAGAAAGTGAAGCCACACAGGAGATGACTTGAACTTAGGACACTCTGCTCTCTGCCCCCAATTTCCACACCTCCCGAGTTTCCCCCATCTCTGCCTGCCTCCCTTGGTGGCTTCCCTTCCTCGGTGTCTATGTTTCTAGCAGCTGTTCTATGCTATCCCCTGACGTCTCAGGCAAGGCCATGAGCCACGTTTCCCACATTTCTCTGCTAAGCTCTAGACCCAGCTCTATAGTTGGAACCTTTCATTCTAGGTCACAGAAGCTTCCGCAGAGAATAGCCCAGAGCTGAACTCCTCATCTTCCTGTTGACGTCCAAGGAATAACACTGCGTGGGTGGCGGCTTAAGTGAGACCCAGAGGAAGCCTCTTCCAAGGTCCCTGTCCTTAATGCATCCTTCCTATTTCAATCAGCCAGAATTGCTACAGAGAAACTTCCACAGTACTTCACATGGTCACATTTAAAAGCACATTACAGTGCAAATGGATGTCGCTTAGAAGGCTGGCATTATCTCAGGTCTCTGCAAATCCTCTAGTGTGCTCTTATCCCCGCAAAAAATAATGAACGTTTGCATGAGAATCATCATTTCTCTAAGGCTGACCTACACCGGAAGTCTTCTATAGTCTTACTTTCAAGGTTTGCAATTGGTGTTACCTATATAAATGAATATAGCTTGGATCACGCTGAGTAATTAAGTTAGAATCCCTGAATTTCACACTGTATCTAGCACTCCCAAGTCACATGTGGGTTTGCATTCTTGTATTCCGTGGGTTGGAACTGTGAGTCTAACATCAGGAACTTCTGACACCTACGCGCTCAGAAGAAATTGTCAGGTTTTTTTTTTTTTTTAATGTGTCAGTGTTGAATAGAGTGTTCAGCACATCTTCCTGCCTTCTTGTGATGCCTCTTGGTGCATCCACCTCCACTCCATGGCTCAGGACTGTGGCTGCTACGGGGTGTAACCGTCTTGACTGTACTAATTCAGCCCTCGATGGAGAGTGATGTTTGCAGGGGACACTGACTAACATTGGGCCCTCACTTTGTTTCATTTGTACTTTTGGTTTCTTAAGACACAATCTCACGTCACAGTCCAGGCCTGCCTGGGACTCAGCGTGAAGCCAAGGCTGGTTTCAAACTCATAGCAAGCATCCTTCTTAGGCTTCCCAGGTGCTGAGAGATTACAGGTATGAGTCAGCATATCTGACTAATATTGTAGATCGTAATACCAATGATAGATAGACATCAGGGGCTCTAACCTTGCAAGTCTTCTCACCTCAGGCCGTGCAATTCTGTGATGGGCTAAGTTGTCCACTTCAGTGTGCTCTGTTGTGTTCCTCAGCTCACCCCTCTAGATGCCAGCAGTACCCCAAACCTCTAGAATGTGACACCCCAAAATATCTTCAGACATTGCTAAATGTGTCCTGGGGACAAAATCAGTGATTCAGATACATTCAGGTCCAGTGTTTGTCATAAAGGCGAACACATCAAGAAGGAGATGCTGCCCTGCTTCCAATGCCAGCCACATCCTCTGGGACCAGGCCACCATGCTCAAAGAGAGGGTGGCATAGGACAGTCGACTTGGTATGTAAGCAGTAAAATTATACAAATTCAAAATTACAAGATATTCCTGGATTTTCAAAATGTCTGTGAGGAGACAGTAGAAAGCTCATGGTTCAGTGGAGCAGGCATAAGAGAGCCTTGTGGGGTCATAAGTAGATTAAGCTTTTTATAAATTAACAGGGTGATGTGAATGACTGCCAAACCACAGCAAATTTGTTACTCACTGCATTAGGAGTTGCATAATTTATCATATGATGATTTTAATGTCCTAAATAACCAGTTCACTTCTGCAGTGCCACATACTGTGAAATGCTCAAGAAATTTTAAACTCTCAGAGAACTCATGTATCCCAATAAAAAATAAACTATCTTAAGATGCATGAGATGCATTACTGAATAATAAAGAACTCTGAAATAACACAGAACCTCCAGCAAGACCACTGAGACATGTCATAGAGAAGTCCTGAAGCTCATATGAGCAATTAAACTTGAAAAATCAATGCATTTTGCAATCCAGAGAAGATGAAATTCCTTCAGATAATCATTTTTCTCTCTATGGCCTATTTAAGAACAGAAATAAAAGAGTGTTGGAGCAGGGGCTCTCTGGGTCGTATAGAGGCTGGCCTATGCGTGCACTTTGTACTGAGATTTAATATGTGCATCAACAACTCAGAACCCTTTTGCAAAACCCAGCTGGGCTCTCACTATCTCATTCTCCTAAGAACAGGGCAAATATTCCCCCTGCTTAACTCCTACAGATATGCAGAGTACATTTCAGACCCAGTAAATTATTGACCATTCTGTTCTACTAGCCCAGAATTTATCTTTTCTAAATAGCTTTAATCTCTGTTACCTAGTCCATAATTATTTGTACAGCTCAATTTTATCCATGAGAAGGTCACCACTCAAACGTGATCAGGCAGGGTTGAAATTTCCCATCAATAATGCTGTCTTGATTCAGCTGCCTTGAGAAGACCCCCTGAAAGAAAATTTTCTAAGAAAATTTCTAAGATTAACTCTTGGCAACTGCTCCTTATTTCTTGAGGTAGGCCATTTATAAAGTGGGTCTTCTTGTCCACTTTTTTCTAGACTTTCGGGTCTGTTGCACCTGAGATGCCCAAGGAACTCGATGTCACAGCATTACTGGGTCTCTACTGCATGGTACTCAAGATATTTCTTAATTATTAATGTAATATTTTATTTGTTTCTGATTCAATCTGAACATGATAATACAAGCTATTATTCTGAATGTCTTTTATAGAAAAGATATGGCTCATTTGTTTTTTAAAGGTAGCACCACAACTCTAATTAGCCAGCTCTCCAAATCTTTGAAATCCTCTCTTTTAAATATCACCCTCGCTTTTCCATATAATCCCAACCTTTAAAATCTAAGTCAGATTAATGTTCTACCAAGTAAAATATCAAGCTTCCAAAGTCAAGCATTATTTCTGGGGAGGGAATACTCTACAAATAAAATAGCTGGTGAAAGTCTACCCCAAAGAGAAACCAAAAACTTACACAGGTCCACTGTTGGGGAAATATTTTCACTAGTTCTTTTCAGCAAGATCATTCCCTTTGACTTGCAGAGATTTGCTTGTTGCTTCAATGTCCTTGCTGACCCCAGTTGAAAGCACCAGAGTTAGAAAGCGCTTCTTTCGTCATCACATTGTGCATCTTCCATTTCTGAATCAAGTGTTTCCTATCCCAGATGTCCTATGGAAGTGCCTGAGACAAGATATGATTGGGTCAGTAAGTTTGTGAAAATACCAGACAAGGTATGACATAGACTTCAATGTTCTACAACCTAACATTAGGTATCATAGGCCTGAGGGTGATGAATGAGAAAATGAATTAGTGTTTGTGAACTTGTGAGGACACACAGCACGCCCCTTTCCATTGCCTGAGGCAGCAAGAGTGACATCTTGGTCTTCTTTCCATTTCTGTGTGTTTGTGTACACATCTGCAATCTGTTCAGTTGTTGTTATTGTTTAAAGCTCCAGCCCTCTTACAAGATTGCTTCTAGCCACATCTATAAGAGATCATCATTCTGTGGTCATCATGTGATACTTGTTGGACATGACTAATGCATCCTACCTCAACATTATCCATACCTTTCATTTATTCCCCAATCACCAACCCATTCAGAAACTACATGCTAAAGATTGGCTAGATACTATTTTACCCTCATCCTCTCCTCCCTGAACCCTCAAAAGCAGATGGGCTGGCTGACCCTAACTGCTGACAGCTTCCCATCCTAAGTGGTGTGACTCAGGTGTGACTCTCAGCTTGGCCTACTTGGTTTTTTTTCTCCCAAAGTCTTGGAAACAGGCCATCCCAGGCATCCAAGGAGTGTGAACTACCATTACTAAAATGCCAAAGAAAGGGTGAGACTCCTCTAGCCTCTCCTCAGAAAAGAGTTCTGAGCTGGGCTTTGTAGCTTTTCTGGGGGTCCCCACAGGACTCAAACCCCAGTTGGTGACCATATCAGACTTTGCAAAGCTTCTTTTATTAGCCCTTCCCCTTCTTTATTGACTTACCCCTAGAATGAGCTTTGTCATAAGACCACTTGTACCCAAGGCCCTATCTTGGCCTCTCTTCTTTGGATATACTCAAACTAAGATAATTTCTCAAATCACTACTTCAGAGAGTTCTATTGGCCATTAACTCTACAGTAGAATGTTGTGGAATAATCTTTTTATACACTGTGAAGATATGTCTTTGCCAAGGTGCCTTCTGATTGGTTTAATAAAGAGCTGACTGGCCAATAGCTAGTCAGGAAGAGGTTAGGTGGGACTTCCAAATAGAGAGAGAGAAGTGAAGATGAATCTAAGTGTGAGGGAGACACCAGAGGACATGGAGAGGAAACAGGAGGTGCAAGATGGAAGAGAGGTAAAAAGCCATGAGGCAAAAAAAAAAAAAGTAGATTAACATAAATGGGTTAATTTAAGTCATAAGAGCTAATGAGAAAAGCTTAAGCTATAGGCCAAACTTTCATAATTAATAATCAGTCTCCATGTCATTTTTTTGTGAGCTGGGAGCCCAAAGAAAAATCCATCTAAAGTAGAATATCAGAATCCACAGATAATCTGCACTCTAGAACACCTTCCCAATCTGAAATTTGTTTTGTGGGAGGAAGACAGATACACAAATTATCACATGAGATAGTATAATGGCTATGACAGATCACACCTAGTGGTCTAATGAGAGCTCAGAAGGAGAGAACAATAAATCTTTTGCAAGGTAGGAGCTGTGGGAGCAGGGGACTACTTCCTTGCATACTTCCAGGAAATGTACTTTACAGACACTGGAAATATCAAATAATAGTAGTTTGCATAGAAAACAGAATACAAGCCTAAGTGATCTAAACACAGATTAAGCTCTGTGGGATCTTTATTCCTTCAATGCAAGGTACAGAGCCCCATTACATGTCATATTGTACTAGGTACTGAGAGGAAGCCTGTGAGTGAAGTGGTGTTTTGTGTGGAGTTTTACAGGACCTACAATCATATAGTGCAGGTGCTTTATTGGTTTTTAATCATGTTGTATTTTGACATTACATTGTTTTCAGTTTCATGTAGAGTTCACAAAATCCTTCCATTTTTAAGACCATACACTCTGCATACATCATCAATAAGAAACCTGATCTCTTGAGTCACTTTGAGGCATGACTTCATGATACCCACAGTACTGTGTCCGGGGCACTTCACAATGTTTGGTCTTCTTGAACAAGCTTCTCTATAATAAATGAGCATTCCTTTGGTCCCCAAACTTCCCCTCCACTTGAACCCACACTACTCTCACACTTGAAACAAAAGACAGTGTTAAACACTGAGCTGCATGAGGACTTTACCCATGATAATCACTCAGGAAATTTCGGTCTGTAAACTTGACCTGGAGTTATTCAGAAAGTCAGCCGTGAGACTCTCATCTGGAAAACTCAGTCAATGTGGCAGAAGTTGAAGTGGAGACAAAGGTGAAGGGCCACAATGGCTCTGGACTAATGAAATACACAGCCCTCTGTGTCTGCGGGGACAGATTTATTTCCTGTTAAAGCCTGCATTTCCTGTCTCATAAACACACTCTAAGTATACCTTTCAAACGCCCAAGGAGAGACCTTAGCAACAGGCAAGTGGTATAATAAATACGACCAACTCGCACTGGCAGCATTTCTCTCTATGAAAGGCTGTGTTTCACCCTCTAAATTCAGTGCCTACCTACCTCACTCCCAGCCCAGCGGTCTCTATTTCCAAATGATGACCCCAATTTCTTAACTGAGTAAATTGCTTTGTGTAAATAGTTTTCTCATCTATATTCTTCTCCTCTAGGGAACAAAGTATTTCCTGACATCTGTTTTGAATTTGTTTTTCTTTTAATTTGTATATATGCCTCATTTTCCTATCATCTGCACTGAATTGAAAATAGCGTACCGAGTTGAAGGGTCCCTTGCAATTTCTAGGAGAACACACCTATCACCCCAGGAGGCTCCACGAGGACATTCATGTTATTTCCATATTGGTCATGTTGTTCTTTGGTCACTGGACACCTCCAGCAAAGAGGCTCCACAAGCCTACACTTGCTAATGGACCAGAACCTTGGATGACCTATAAAAGCTGCTACAGAACTATGGACATGTCTGTCACAACAATTGTGTCCCTTCCCAAACTCATGTGTTGAAATCTGAACCACAATGAGATAGTATTTGTAGATGAGAATCTCAGGAAATAATTAACATTGTGTGTAGTCAAGTATACAGGGCTTGGATCCGACAGAAAAAAATGAAGAAACATTAGTGTGGACTCACATGGAGCTCTCTCTGAGTCTGTTTGTCTCTCTGTCTCTCTCTCTCTCTCTCTCTCTCTCTCTCTCTCTCTCTCTCTCTCTGTGTGTGTGTGTGTGTGTGTGTGTGTGTCTCCCTCCCTCCTTTCCCACTGTGCCCACTCCCATTATTTGAGGGCATAGCAACAAGGTGACCATCTTCTAGAAACTGACCCTGGTCTTAAATTTTCAGTCCTCAGAACTACCTGAAAACAAGTTTCAGTAGTTTTCCCACTTCTATGGTACATAATTATGGCAGCCCCAGCAGACCAAAATACCCCCAAGGAAGAAATCAACACTGCTGGCCTTCTACACACTTCTCTAGACATGTGGTTGGTGACATCTTCTTCATCTGAGGCCTTACTGGCTCTATTGGCCTATTGATAGAGTCCTACAGCTGTCCTTAACTCTAGCAATTTCTGACTAAGATAATGGGTTTTGCTTCTGCTAAATGAAGACCTGTCCTTTGGAGTGTGTTCTCAGCATATCCATTGGAGAGCTTTGAAGAATAAATGAAAATAAAAATTGACAAACTGTTTACAATTCTAGCATCCTCAGATAAATAACATGTTATTACATTTATATTTTTATTTATTAGTTTTCATATGTGAATTTATGCTTAAACTGAAAGATGCACATGCATGTGTTTGCATCTATACATATATGTGTACATAGGGTACAAACATGAAATATTCCTATTAGTAATAATGGGAAACTCAGAATTCAAAGTAAAAAGTAAAGGTAAAAAGTGCAATGAAGAGTTGGGCAGTGGTGACGCTCGCCTTTAATCCCAGCACTCAGGAGGCAGAGGCAGGCGGATCTCTGTGAGTTCAAGGCCAACCTGGTCTACAGAGGGAGTTCCATGACAGCTAAGACTGTCACACAGATAAACCCTATCTCGAAACAAAAACAAAACCCAGACAAACAACAGCAACACCAAAAGAGCAATGAAGACACTCCAGTGGGCCCTCGCCTCCACCAGAACCAGTGGTGAAGGCCACGATGGGCCGCAACTGTGCTTCCATCCAAACCCCCGCCAGCACAGCACAAGGACTTGGTTCTGAGTCCCACAATGGCTCTGCCCTCTCAAGATGATCCCTGCATGCCCGTCCCCATTCTCAGGAACGTTGGCCACTTGCCATCTGTATTTTGGGATGTTCTTAGAGTGGGAAAGTATTTTTTTCTCCTCTCCAGGAGGAAATAATCTCATGAGTGACTGACTGAAAAGACTTCATCCTAGAATTCACATTTATTAAAAGGGGCATGTCTTTACAAAACAGGCTATCTGGTCAACTTGTCATACAAGTTCATTCTCATGATCTCCTGTGACCTTGGAAAGGAAAGAATGCTACTTAGAAGATCTTTTTGGGATATGGTGTTCCTTCACTGCGGATTACTAACTTCTAAAATTACTAAGATTTAGAAAACTAGACAATTTCCCAAAGGTACTTGAAGTGCTCTGTTCAAAGTTCAATCTGTGACAGTGTAAGGACATTTAAGACACAGTCATTTTTAAACTTCATGAGAGGCATTTCTGAATTAAAAGATTACATGATTCTTAAAAAATTTCAAAAAAAATGGATACAATACTAGGTTTCCTTATAAGTTACCTGGAAAAAAATTACGTCCTGAAGGCAGCCCAGCAACCCATACCATCACCATATTGCGTCAGCTCTAAAGCACTCAGGGTCACCAGCCTGGGGACTGAGGGGAAAACTAGCCTGAGCACGGGATCAAAGCCTGGGCACAACAAGAGAAAATACTTTTTCTGTGTGGCTTTGAAAACATCTTTTTAAAGGGACGCCCCCCCACCCCCACACACACACTGGGACTTGGCGTATGGTGTGCTCTACAGATGGATCAGCAATAATGCAGCTGTTAAGTATCTGGCACTCTTGCTCGGCATCATCTCTGCCAGCTGGCCAGCAGCAGCCTGTGCTTAGAGAATGAGCTGGTTCCTCCCAGCTGCTGTGCAAAGGAAAGGCTAGGAATGCTGCTGTTTGCCCATCTCCCCTCTAAGTCGTGTCCACTCCAGCTCCTTCCGGCAACAGAAGCTTCCCCAGACAGCATCTTCTTGTGACACAGCAGGCTGCCTACAAAGGAGGTCCAATTCTGAATATGAGGTTACATTTGGAAAAGGTTAAGAGATGGTAGCAGCACTCACGGCGGTGGCAAGCTGTGAGGAGCGTACAACGGGAGAGATCCCAGCCCCTACACACGCCATGAGGTTTGTAAATGTGTTCACGGCTGTGGGTGCCGCCAGCAGCCTACAGGAGCCCAGACGGACTCAGCCCAGACATCAACGGCTTCTTGCTTGCCTCTTGGGAAGGCTCAGGCAGCAAGGTCCACCTTAGCTAGTTTGCTTCTGACAAAAGAAAGCACTGAACAAACAAAGAGCTGTGAATTGGACTGAAATCCAGAAGAGTGTCTGTGTATTTCAAAACACAGAGGATACGATGAGAATAAGTCTTATCTGGATGGTTCATGACGGGTTGATGACCTCACAACTTTCCCCAGTGTTGTGAACCAGTAGGTTCTGAAAAAGTGTCAGAGACATACTACCTGTTAGCACAGCCAGACACCTCTGAGATCTGTGCTTTTGATGCTGAGGAATACATTTCTCTTAAGGTCAATGTGCCATCTCACTTTGAATGTGGAGTGGCCTCTTAGCACTGCATGTAGGAACTCCTTGATACTCTCTCTCCCATGCATCCACGGTCATCCGAACACATTCCTTGTAGTGTGTGTTCCTTATGCTGTGGTGATTGCGCAATCCTAGGAGACAGAGGGAAAAGGCAGGAAGGAGAACAGCTGACTGGAAGATGGAGACAGATCTGAGGTTTTGGCAAGGAATGCTGGCAAACTGAGATGCGAGGGAGGCAGTTGCAAAAGAGTGAGCAGACAAGAACACCCAGGGCGGCCAAGCTAGCCCCTCCTGAGCTTTTGATAATGGCTTGCTGAGTTATATGCCCATTGAGCTTCCAAATACAACAAGCATTACCAGAATGTGAAGTTTATAGAGCAAGAGGAGGGTGACACTACCGAACCCCTGGGGATGGGGGAGGGGAGGCATCAAACAACACAGTGTCCTTCCCACCTGCTGCGTGACTGTCTACAACTCATCAGCCCACAGCCTCTTGGCATTTGAAGGGTCCTTCTTTTGCCCCAAGCTGCAACAAAAAGCATTGTAGACCTGAGATACACCACCATAACTGGGGACACAGCACTGTTTCCACGTGAACAATTATTGCAGAACACTGGGTGGAAACCAGATAAGGAAACGAAAGTGTGCTTTGCAATTGCCAGGAGCTAGTCATTGAAGGGAAGCAAGGTAAATGAGTCAATGCTGGTTCTCTTAATACCGTCATTGTAAAATGTTTTTAATTAAAGAGAGGTAGAGAAAAGATAAGGGATGTTTTTGAAATCGTGTTTTCTAAGGCTCCTAGGTGAAACTAGTGAACAGACATTTTTGTGCAGCACTCATGGAGTGTCTAACTCTTTGGGGCCTGTGCATGTACCATTTTCACATGCTCTTCATCTCCTCTGCTGCCAATTCCATCCCACAGGGTAGTGGTGCTGTAGGAAATGACAGTACACAGGCTAATAAACACCGTCTGACTCAGTGATTTATTTCCCTCAGAAGTTATCACCGTCTTCAAAGTGATATCCAGCAAAGTGCCACACATTAATTTAGAACTATTTCAACAGGAAAAAAAAATATATCCCTGGGCTTTGCAATAACACCAAGTTACTGTAAAAAGACTCCTTATTCTTCCTTCTTTTGGCAGCAAAAACAACAGACCTCACAAATGCTTTAAAATGTGCAATGAAAACACAGGTCAGGCCGCCTCTGTGTACAAAGCAATGTACAGTACAATATGGTGGAGCAGGGGAGGTGGGGAGGGAGAAGGCAGGAAAAGAGACAGAAATCTGCTTTACAGAGTTAATCTAAAAATGACTGATAATCTTAGAGACAAGTCTTTCAACGCTTAGCATATTTTTATGAGATTTATTTTTACTCTTTTTATTTGTGTGTACGTGTGTGTGTGTCTTTGTGCACACATGCCACATGTGTGCAGGTGCTCATGGAAGCTAGAAGAGACCCCTCCGAGCTGGAGATACAAGTAGTTGTGAGCTGCTGGATGTGGGCAGTCCTCTGGAGCTGCAAATGTTCTTAATCGCCAAGCCATCTTTACAATCCTTGATGCTGAACATTCTGACTGTGGTTTGCAGTGAAGGGGCTTATTCAGGGAAGATGGGGGGATGATTCTGCTGAGATACCATTAAGTCTTCAAGACAAAATGGCATTTGATGAATAGTAAAGAAGGTACAAGGATAAGGTGAAATAAGCCATGTCTGGTAGGCATCATGGTTAGTAAATTTATGCAACCCTTGGAAAAATGAACCCAACAGTATGACTATTTTAGAGTCAATCAAATACTCACATGACTGAGGACTACCCCACACACTGGGACACTTGGACCTAAGATACTCTGTCATGCAACAGTCAAATGCACAGGTGGCTAGACCTTATTGCGTGATGGTCTCTGATGACTCTGATCAAGCTGAGGATTCATAGGTCTCCCATCTGGGTCCGCCCTTCACAGGCACAGCACTCCCTCCCTTGGGATCTACTTGGCAGTTCCTCTTTCTGTACCTCCAAACTCCATTTACCATTTGCCCTGCTCTTGGCTGGGAATAGTGGTGCTGGAAAGAACGTTTTCATTGAAACAGATCCTGGGAACTTAAGTACAGCAGAAACTCAGACAACCCAGAGGAGGCAGAGGAACACCAGAGCCATGCCATGCCTTCCTTTCCAGACACATTCTCCTTGACTCTGGAAATACTTTCAACACCAGCTAAGGCAAGTCTCTTTCACACTCATGGCAAGAAACTCTGCCTTCATGCTCTCCCTCACACCAGCTCTCACTGTACAAATCTGCCTGTCACTACAAGGCCTACTGTGTGGCTAACTATTGGTTAAGGTCAGCAATGAGTAATAAATCTCACTATCTACTTCTTATTAAGCATGGCCATGTGTTTTATCTGAACATTCTAACCACTGTGATCTATTCATCTAAATAAGAGACCTCATCTGTTTGCTATTCTGTAAGAAAGTTCCTCAGCTCCCCTCCTGAATATCAGCAGCATAGTAACCATGTGCTCAGTTCAGAGGCATCTCACTAAAAGCATCTATGTGATAGGAAAATTGGAATTTGTGATGAATCTCATAAGCAATGAGCTACAGAATTTAAAATGGGAAACATGGCGTAAGAAATGACCACCACAGATGGGGTCCTCAGCCTGAAGGATGTCTTCCCTTGTTTGGGTCCTGGAACGACTTCTCAGCACTCCTGTGATGGGGTCAAATCCCTCAGTCAAGATGGCTATCTTCTTTCTACAGAGTACTCATCATAGCTCCGTCTCAAATAGGTCTCTAAATGACGTAGCCATCATCTACCATATTTCTGTGGTTTCAGCACTTTCTCCTAATTGCTTCTAATTCCACGTGTCCTTGAAGAGGCAATAAAACCATTCTGCTTCAATATTAATGTCCTCTGTAAAAACATCAGCTAAAAAGATGACTAAAGGGTTCAGAGAAACCTACAGGATTCTCTGAATTCAACAGAGATGATCGGGTCCTCAGTGGAGCGTTTGCAGAACAGATTCCCTAGTCACTGTGAGGTCTTTTGTTCTGTGACAGTGGCTTCCTGTGTCCCTCCTAGCTGTGATAGCTCACTTGACTAATACCAGCATCTGAGGTGACACCTGGCATGGCAAAGGACCACTGTGCTGCTTCTCTAGGGTTTGTCTAACTAGTTGTAGACAAATTTTACTTCAAGTGAGTAAGGCACTCTGTGCTTTTTGTTTAATCAACTTGTTGCAGCTGCTCCTAAGAAACTGTCCTTGGCCTTAGAGTCAGGAGTGAGTAGAAGAGACAAGATTCTGCTCTGGTGGAGTTTGTTTTCCCAGGACCCAGAACACAAGCAAACAAAAATGATAGGCATAGTACACGGGGTGATCCTACACGCTAAACACAAAAGCGGAACTCGGCATGCTAAGCAGAATGCACAAGGATTGAAAAAAGATAAGATCACTCAGGAATGATGACGTGGAGCAATGGAAAGCCCCTGAGAGACCTTGACTGGGGGTCAGGTCCAGAGGCAGGAGCTATCAGACTCTTTCAAACGGGAATCTCCAGATGCTAACTGGCTACGTGGCTTGGAAAAAAAAAAAAAAAAAACCTGGATTAGAGAAGTAGAAGGTGAAGTCGTTGGTCTGGGCACAGTCACCCAAGTGGTAAACCCTGAGAAGATGAGTGTAAACCCTGAGAATAGGAGAGGTTTGGAAGACAGAGGAACCTGCAGAGAAGCCTGGGAAAGAGGAGATGGACGGCCAGAGGCAGTTCAGGAAGTGATGGCACCCTCAGAGTCAACAGCAGAGAGAGAAGTAAGGCAGAGGGCCCTGCCTGCTGACAGACGATTAGTGTGGAGACAGAGCATCCACCAGGCAACAGTTGTAGAGACACAGGTGCTGGTGCCTTGTCCACAGTCACACTCGATGGATGGCTGTGACGGGAAATCCAGCAGAAATGGGAAATACAGCACTGGCTTCTAAACTTTACATTGTTTGCACTGAGTAGCTTGGCAACAAGACCTTTCCTTTAAAAAAAATGGCTGAAAATTACAGGGACACACGTGTAGCCCAGGTACAAGAACAGCTTAACGGTTGCTGTCTCCTTTCCAGAGATTCTAGTGGCACGATTCCTTATTCATGGGCACTCCAGAATAATACCACCTAGCCTGCAGCCCCGAAGGTAGGGGGCATTTCTTTCTTGTGAATTGCAGGCTGGAGTATGATTACTAAACAATCCTAGAAAGCAAGCATCTTTACAAGGAGTAATCTCAAAGCATTTTCTTGAGTGCAAGTACCCAAGAATCAAACCAGCATCATTTTTCTCAGTGCCCACAGCTTGTGGTGGAAAACATTTGGAAACTTCAGAGGTGCTCAAATTTGTAATCTAAGAAAACAAAAGGCATCAACCTCAGTAGTTTTAGGACAAAGAGTCAGAAGACATTTTTAAACTAGTAGAAACAGGGCTCAATTCTTAACATTTATGCCCAAATGAATATACTGTACTAGGACTCTATACCTGTAAAGGTGTAAATAGAAAGGTAATTGCACATTGTCTACATTATTATGTGACTAAAGAAAAGCCATTGCAGAACACGTTACTCACACACACACACACACACACACACA
>CABHPP010072576.1:0-16413 GCA_902168425.1 Peromyscus attwateri | reverse complement strand
AAAAAAAAAAAAAAAAAGAAAAAAAAATAAAAGGGAAGACTGAATGGGAGAATTTAGGAGAGGTATTAGGGGAAGTTAAGTATGATGAAAGGACATGATATTCATCTTTGAAATTCTCAAAGAATTAGTAAAAATATAATTTAAAAAGCAAAAATGTTAAAAGAGTCTTTTTTGTTTATTTGACCATATTCAACTCTCTATCATTGCTTATATTTAAAGTTTTAATCAATACAGAGAATATAGGAACAATTTTATTTTTCAAATACAATGTATTTCATAGAAGCAACCCCATGTCTGGAACCCAGGTGTCATGATCTTGTATCATTTTTCCAGGATCCCTCTGACTTTCATCTGTTCCTGCAGTTTCTTATTATATGGAGAGAATTTTTTTTAACCTCTAAGAGTGGCTTTAAGAATGCAGCTATTGTCAAACATACATTTACAAAGTGTTCAAAATGCCACCATACAGAGTATATTGCTATAATAAAACTGCTAAACAGAGACTTAGTGCAATTTTAAAAGGTAACTGCACAACTCAAATCAACAAACCCTAAAGTCCTGTCAGAAGAATGTATGGACTGTGGGAATGATTCTCATTATTTCTCCTTGACAGCTTTTGAGAGAGAATTCTGATGTTTCATCTGGTCTGCGTGTTACAATGACAAGGTAAGTTCAAAGACATCACACAATTAATATATGTGGGGAACTTGACCACAGTCTAAGCCATGGAGCTTATCAGAGGGACGTCAGGTTCAATAAAAATTCTAACTAATCTTGTACTATAAGAAGTTATCAAACTCAAAATCAAGGAAAAAAATTGCAAAACTAATCAAAGTACGTATACAGTATATGCAATTTATTCTGACAGCAAATACTTTGAGGCTACTTTCAAAGAAGGATTCAAGAAACAGATTCTAAATAGTACAATTTGTGGTAAATGTCAAGGAACATTATTCTGATAAATGTCAGTGTAATAATTGCATGGAAATTGTTCTGAACACTACACACTATATAATCAGTTTTGATAGAAGGATCAAAGGTGTAAATTTCATGACCATTCACTGAAGGCATTTATCAAAAATTTTATCAGAAAGTGTAGAAGAGAGGATAACTATTTGTAAAACCACTTTACTCAGCCATAATATTGATTTCACTGACTTTTAAAATAATATCATCCACTTAATGTTCTTTTGAGGGAACAATTACAGTTCTGTTAATATAGGAACCAAAATAGTACCCATTATAAATCATTTAAAATTATTATAAAATATACACAAAATATTTTCTGAAGTTAGAATACAGACTCTAATAATGAGAGACAGTGAACTTTTATAAATTAAGATAAAAAGAGTCAAGACTGGTTGTGACTGCACACATCAGTAATCCCAGAGCTGGGTAAAGGAGAAATCTTGGAGGAGGATATGAGTTCTAGGCCTGCTGGACCAACATAGTGAGATCATGTCTCAAAAAGTCAGCAAACAAACAAAAAAGAATTAATAAAGACTGGTGGTTGGCTGTATTTTCTTCTGTGGAACTACTATTGAGCTAGTGAATATTGGGTAATACATATATAGGATACGCACAACAATATATTTTAGAGGATGCCATACATAAAATAGCTAAAATATATGTAACACATTTTATAGCCTCGAAAAGGCAAATGCTATGCATTTATGTGTTACGGATTTCTTATCTCTTATATATGTGTCATATTTTTTGAAATGATCAAAAATATATCACTGTATATCTCGAGGAGGGCATTATAAGAACTCATCTACTATTCAAGAGATAGATCTCCTCTCATCTGAGTTTAGAATGCTTAGTTTAAAAGAGTCCTGACTGCCTGCCACCCTGTCTGGCGTTTCAAGGCACACTGTCTCTCTCTGTCTGTAAGTATTTTGGCATAAACAAGAGGAAAAAGTGAGAGGGAGCCAAGGTGCTTTTGGAGCTGTGTAATTGATTCGTCAATTCAGGAGTCCTACAGAACCCAAGGTCAGTCTAAGTCTGAGGCAGAAAACCCAAATCAATTTTGCAGTGACTGAATGCTTAGAGCAGCAGAGGCATATTCAAACCCGTTTGGGAGAATCTATTACCTCAGTGAGTTAAGTTTATGAATCAAGGAGGACTTATATCTGTCTTTTAACAGAACACAGAAACATGGTAGCACCACCCTAAAATGATGAAATGTAGTGTAAGAGATTAAGCGTGTAGGCTCTCATTACTAGCCATTCAAAACTGGAAGTAGAACAGAAGTCATTGATTTTACAGTATAAAGAACCGTGAAATCTCGCTGGATCCTTTTGGTGGCTCTATTTTACTGCAATTATAAAAACATAGTCATCCAAATTATTTCTAGAATATCTTTTCAGAAATTTACACTATGATATTATAAATGATTTCCAAATTTATTTTACCCCAAAATAACACATACAGGTATAAGGTATGTCTCCTTTTGTTTGCTATAACTTTTGGGTATCTCAGTTTGCAAGTGCCTTGATGCAGTAATAACTTGTAACTTTCAAGCCATGTCTATTTATTCAAGGACAAACAAATTTACAGAAATGCTCTCATTGGGGAAAAAAGGCTCCAGTGTCTTTTTATTTTAATAAAATAGGCAAAGCAGTAGAACGTTATTTGAAGTAGGCTTAAGAAGTATGAGATTTATTATCATGCTATCTGATGTGCAAAGTGCTGTACACATTTTGTAGGTGATTTTTATATTTAAAAAGCCTTTCATTTCTCTGAGGCCACTATTTAAATGGCTGACAGGGGATAATTTGTTTTGTTCAGTGAATTCCTGATTGTTGTACAAGGAACAGTTCTTTCACCTTTCATTCAACAATCCATCTTCCTGTGGTGATTTATTTTAGCATTTCTAGACATGCTTTATTACCTACAGTCTTGGGATCGAATTTTTTTCTTCTTCTTCTTCTTTCTGGGAATTGAATGAGCACAAAGTAGCTGTGCATATATTATGCTAAGTTACAAACACACATTTTACGTTACTACAAACAATTTTTTCTTTATTTGCATATTTACATATTTTTAAGATATGCAGTCATATAGTGTTGTATTAAGTTGAGAAGAATGCTGAAACATGCTCAGGTGCAGAGCATTTGTGATATTATTTGGTTAAAAAATATGCAATAATGTTTCATGTTGGTAGCAAAGATAGTTGTGCAATATCATTTGAAGGAAACAAAAATATTTCCTATTTCTTAAGGTTGTGCCTTCATTTGATTAATAAGGAAAGTGTCTAAGATTAAAGTAGAATTTATGAAAGAGAAAATGAAAACAGATCACATTATATTTATATTTTCTTTTGTTCTTATAATTTAGTTTAAATTGCCAATGAAAGTCTTTAGAGACTCTAGAGTTCAGATTAAAACAACCACAAACACTGTATTTGACATGAAGTTTAATTTTAGTAAATTCTATATTTATCTTTTGTCAATATATAACAGCTATAAAAATCTACAGGATTTTTTTCTCACAAAAATTAAACAATATTTAACAATACATGTCTTGATTAGGGTGCTTCCTGCTCTTCCAATGGACACAATTGCTTTTTCCATAACCCATATCTGGTTATTCCTAGCACCAGAAAAGTAATGACATTTTTTCCTACTTATTAATACATGTAAGCTGTGTCAATGCTTATTTTGAATAAAATATTAAAGTTAAGATTCACTATCATCCGTATTATTTAAAAAATTATCATGCAAAACCAAAGATACAAAGTCTACCAACATTCCAGAATTTTTTTGTTGTATAACTAAATTAAAGCAACTTAGGTGTAGTACAAAAGTGTTGTTTTTTTGTTTTTGTTTTTGTTTTGTTTCTTTGTTTAGTTTAGAAGTATGTATAAAGATGATAGACTTATGAAGACAACTAAAGATCAAAAGATAGAATCAAAGGATGGAGATGTAGAAGCTCTAAAAGAAACTGGAATTGTAATGGAGTCAGAAAAATAAATCTGTTCAAGGAGAATCAGTTGTAAGTATGAGATAGGAAAAGTAGCAATGATTGAAGACAAAGGAACAAGCCATCTAGGACACTTCTCTTCCTAAATTCTCTTTAAATAACAAAATTAGACATTCTTAAGGTATGATTTACTTACCACCTAAAGGCTATTGTTTCAATCTAACATATTAGGTCATAATTGAAGTCACATAAAGTCATGTTTTGCCTCTCCCTCAATGTACTGCAATCTTGATAAGTGTACACTGATTTCATATTCTACCTTATAGATATTAATGAATACTTTCTAGTAAAAAGACATCCATGTCATATAGTCTAGCTGGAGATATCTTGATGGGGGGCATTTTGGGGTTAGGGCAAAACTTTGTGCCATGGAAACTCCTAGGAATCCAAAGGGATGACCCCAGCAAAGACATCTAGCAATAGTTCAGAGGGTGCCTGAACTGGCTTTCTCTTGTAATCAAATTGGTGACTACACTAATTGTCATCAGAGAGCCTTCATCCAGTAACTGATGGAAGCAGATGCAGAGATCCACAGCCAAGCACTGGACTGAGCTCCCAGAGTCCACTTGAAGAGAGGGAGGAGGGATTGCAGGAACACGGGGAATCAAGATCATGACAAGGAAGCCCACAGAAATAGCCTTCCCGAGCTAGTAGGCTTTCATGGACTCTACACCAACAGTTAGAGAGCCTACATGGGACCCACCTAAGCTGTTTTTTTGGAACCTATTCCCCATGCTGAGATGCTTTGCCCAGCCTTGTTGCAGGGGGAGGATCATAGTCCTGCCTCAACTTGATATACCTGCTTCCTTGACTTCCATGGGAGTACTGCCCCTTTCTGAATGGAGGAGGAGTAGATGGGAGGAGGTAGATGGTATATGGGGGGAAGGAACTGGAAGGGAGGTGGGAGGGGAAACTGTGGTTGGTATGTACAATAAATGAAAAATTAATAAAATATATAAATATAAAAGAAAAAAGAGAAAGTAAACTCATGCTCCTATTCCTTACTAATCTTTTAAATATTTATTGCTTCGAAATACTTCACAATGCATGAAGAGAATCACAAAAAAAAAAAAAACAACCCAGGATAAATGTTTTTAAATTCTACTGATGACATCACTGGAACTTATTTTATCTGGAAGAGAAAGTTCTGCATTTTTAAGAAAGGACATTTTTATAATGCTAAATTTTTCAAATATCCAAGAAATTATTATCTTATTCATAACTGAGACAATAATCATTTTCAGATTTGTAGATATGATCAGGAGAGGGGAAATTAAAATGTTTTTCTTAATTACCAGGATGTGCACTAGGTCTTGACAAAGAAAATGTGAGGAATACCTACACACTTCTTAGGTTGGAACCTTAAGAAAACAAGTAGGCAGTGAAAAATTATCCTACTGAGAAATCCGTGATCCATTTCTAGGGAGAGTGATGACTAATATTGGTTTCCAGCTATTTCCAGCAGCTTTTGGTAATTACATTATGCTATTCTCTAACCTTTACAAAGGTTTGCCTCATAGAACCACTTGCTAATAGGGTTAATCCGGGAAGACTGAAAGAACAGGGACAAACTCTAGCAAGGGACCACATTCTCTGAGCAAGCAATGGCTAAGGAAGAAGCAGCTTCAGAGTCTGTCAGGAACAGTGATACAAAGAACTGCTCTGAGGCTGATCGAAGAATGTGACCTTTGAGGTCAAGGACTTATGGTGGGATTAGACACAGGTTTGTGTAACTCCTAATGGTGGGAGGGCCATGTCATACCGCCCTGTAATCCCAGTAATTTGGGAAGCTGAGGCAGAAGGATAGAAAGTTCAAAGACAGTCAGGGCTACATAGTTTAAACTAGAGTGAACCACTTAATGAGACTCTGCCACCTCAAAACAAAAAGTAAAAAGGTAACTGTGGATACAGCTCAGGATAAAATTCTTGTCCAGCAAATGTGAGGCCCTGATTTCAAATCCTATGATTTGAAAAAAAATCTTGACATTACTAAATTTACTCATTCCAATGAAAATGGTGAAGATGAAGAAGTGTGTGTGTGTGTGTGTGTGTGTGTGTGTGAGTGTGTGTGTGTGTGTGTGTGTCTGTGTGTGTTGGGGGCATGTACTATGTACTGCTGCTGTGAGGACCAACCTTCAGAAGCTCAGGGACTGAGAGAAAAGTCATGGAGCCTGCAAACTAATAACTTGACTTTTCTATCTGAATGAGTAAAACGTAATTCTATGGAGCAGGCAAAAGGGGACAAAACTCTCTGGATCCAGCGAAACAAGGAAAAAAACACATACACACACCTTTAGGGTGCCTTTATCATCTTTTCTCTGTTCTCTTTATTTCTTTTCTTACCTCTATCCAGATGTATCCCTTCTATCTCTCTTGATGTCTTACTTCTAACTAACTTTAGTTTTTTCCCTATAGCTTATATATCCCATCAAAATCTTTCAAGTAGTATAAAAATTATAATGTGGTTACATTCTATTTTAAGTGAATGATTACAATGAATACAAGTTAAAAAAATGTTTTCCATATTCCTTACTTGATTTAACATTTTATGTGTTTACAATTGAAAAACAAGTTGTCCCAAGAACCCACATACACTCATACCCAAGCACCTTGTTATAGATTAACAGAATGTAAGCAAGCAAGGCATTTTTTCTCAACCAATTCTTTTATTGGTAGCTGCATTTTGTGGTTACAAAGAATTGACCAACTATTTTATTATTTGTCTCAATAGGTAATTGCATAAAAAAATCTTAAAGGAATCACAAATCTAAACCATATATATGAGAAAGAATCAGTCATCTGTACTTTAAGTCCCCAGGGTGCATGCCAACTTATCAACAATTTTTTAGTAAATTGTATAAAGAAACTGAGAGCCAAAAAAAAAATGTGTATAAGAAATTAATCATTGCCTTTGGTCACCAACCCATCCTAGCAAGAAAGGCATGTAGCCAGGCTACCATAGTTCTTGTTTCCTGACCTCAATGAGTCCCTTCTTCAGCTAGTAAAAGAATGCCTTCAAGTAGTTTTTCTAGATATCTCACCTCAAAGCCATTAACAAAAACAATTTAACCTACCCTTAAGTCATTATTTAAAGCTTTGTTTTAGCTATGATGTACACCAAAACCTATGAACATATCTCTTAACATTAAGATTAAAGGAATGTGAGCTGACTTAGCTTCTGGGACTCAATTGTTTCTCTTAAGCATGCATTAACCTAAGTCACAGTCGATAGGGCTCCTCAAGAGAAACTAGCTGTGTGACATTTCCTTGTTCTTACTTTATATTCCCTGAAATCCCTATATATCAGGGATAGGCACAATCCTTTAAACAGTACAGCTTAAGAGGAAATCATTTTCATAAAAATTCACAAGTGAAAATGCCCAGTAGATGGGATATTTCCATGAGATAATCACACTACATTAAAGGCAGTGGGAAACTCCCCATGCCCATTCACACCATGCCAGATACCAGAGCAAAGCGGCAGGGGCAAGCATTTAAAGGCACAGCAGTAGCAAGAGACATTCCAGGGCCAATGGCCTCCAGGGCTTGCCTATCCGAGTTCTATTCATCAGAACTTTGCTTACTGGTGGGCCAACCTCCCGCACTTCAATTGCCATCTGCTGCTCCTCTGACATGGCCACCAGCAGGCATGTCAGAATTCCTAAAGCTAAACCTTGCAGATAGAAATGTGGTTTTGATCACTTTTACAACACATATTCAGCTACATTATATGATTTTAGTTTGTAATGTAATGAGCACTGAATTTAATATTCATTAAAATGTTTATGTAACATCTTTCATATTATATTTCTCTCATCCCTTTAGACATTAGTTATTACTAATATAATCATTTCCTTGTGCACTTGCAAATTCTATGGTCTTATGTCTCTGCTACCCAAGAATTTGAATTTAGAAGTCCAAAATTGATATTCTAATTATTATTGTTTATAAAACTGTATTAAAGCTTTTGGTTAAGAATAGGTAAAGTAGAGTCTTAATTCAGAAGTAAGTAGTGCTTTAACAAATTTAGATTTAGCTTATGATTTTTATTAAATTCTGTAGAAAGAGATAATTATAAATAAACTACATTCATTAAGCTCTGCTATACCATTTAACGTTAGAGAAATTGTTGATTAGGTGTAATATAAATCAAACATTACACGTAAATATTTCACGCCATATATTTTTCTGATATATTCAACATGTGGTTTTTTTTTTTTTGGTAGAAATTTGTCCCTAAAAGATATTAGAGAGACAGGTGGGATGAATCAAAGGGTAAAGGCACCAGTTTAGCTGGATTGACCACCTGAGTTCAATCCCTAGAGACCCTGAAAATGTAGATGGAGAAAAACCAATCCAAAAAGCTGTCCCCTGGCCTCCAAATGTGTGCTCTGGCATATGTACACCCATATAAAAATCATCATCATCAGTCACACACAAACACACACTAATTTACTTTTAATTGAATTAAGGAACTTTCAAATAAGGATAAAATTTTAGTAACTGGTAGCATATTTTCCTTTGCATAAAATTTCCACATATATACTCATCCACCAATATGAGTAGTTATTAAAAGCAAAACCCACAATCCAATGAACATATAAAATGCTAATTTTGAAGGATATTTAATGTTTCATAGTTTGTGATATCACCAGGTTGTCTATTTTTGCTCCTATGATAAAATAATGAGAACAACTCATGTTTTCAACTTCCTAAAACATAAAAACACAGAACATTATTATTTTTTTAAAAAACCTTTTCTTTATTCTTGAGAATTTCATACATTTTGAGTAGGATCATGTATAAAACCTCATTCCACAGTTCAATGTCCCATATCCTTCATAACTCTATCAACATATAACCCTTGAATGCTTAGTACATAGAAGAGACATTGAATATACACAATTTACTCAGAGAAAATATATAGATTAAAGATGATTATTTAATCCATATTTATGCCTGTCTGGCTGACCAACAGGTAGGACAGAAGCAGGACCAGTCCAGCCGGTCTCTCCCTGGGGCTGAGCGGGATGGTGAGTGTTGATGGCCCAGACCTCCTCTGTCCACTGGAGAAAATCACACTGAGCTGGGAGTCTTGTCAAAGCAGGAACTCGTTTTATTGCATCAGGAGTGGACTTACATAGGTTGGAGTGATGGGGGTGGAGGGTGGGTGAGGATAGTGGGCCAATGAGATGATGCCATCTCTGCACTCACTAGGCAGAGGCGATTCTAGGTCAGGTAGAGTTGAGTCACTTGTATGCAGAGGTCATGTCCAAAGACAGGTAACCAAACTTGAGCTAGTTACACTGGGTCTCACACCCAGGCCTTATGGGGCCCAACACACGCCGTGGATGAATGAAGTGCATAAAATGTTTGATGAGATGTTTCTTTCACATGATGAACTTGTCTCTAAAAGTTTTAGAAAAGCCCTACATAGATGGCATGTGTTATGTATTATATGTTATACTTCAATGTTAGCTAATTTCTCAAACGATAGAAAGAAATACACAAATTGTTCCAATAATAGAACCATAATTCCTTTTAGCATTATACATACATCTTAGACTGAACCTGGGGAGACAGAACAGTGAGTAAAGCACTTATCGTGTAAACAGGAAAACCGAAGTCCCACTCTCCAGCACTCACACAAATGCTGGACTATTGTGGTAACCTGCCTGTAATCTCAGCCCTCAGAAGGCAGAGACAGGCAATCCTTGCAGCACCCTGGCTACTTATCAATCTAGTTGAAATTGTGACTCAGGTTGAAGTTGAGAGATAGAGAAAGATACCAGATGTCAACCTTAGAACTTAATACACAAATTCATACAGGTGCACACACACGCACACACACACACACACCACACACACACACACACACACACACACGTCTATGTACACAAATATGTATGTACACACTGCACTATACACATGCAAAAAAATAGCAAAACATAGGCTTTCAGTTTATACTCTGTACAGAGTCTGGAAGAATAAACAAAACATTCACAATTTCTCTTAAAGGTATCATAGAATTGTTGTCAAAGACTAACATGTCACAAAAACTGCAGATCCATACAGGCAAAGTATAAAGCAAGTGTCTTGAAGAGCTGGGAGATGGCTTAGGTTGATAGTGCCTACCTTGTGTGATGGTTAATTTTGATCGTCTACTTGATGGGTTAAGAATCACCACAAACAAAATGACACTGTCTCTTCTCACCCAAACAAGGCTAGTATCATTTCATGTGTTGGGATATCCAACAGAAAATGAAAAGAGGAAAGCAACCTGAGCGCAGGCTCCTCGCCAATATCTCTTGGATCTTTAAGCCAAGAAAGTAAACCTGTCCTTAATATGTCTTTATCAAACATTTGCCTCAGAAACCACTAAATGCATGTAAACCTGAGGATTTGAATTCAGATTCCCATCACACACAAAAGTGCTGTGTTGTACCCAATGCCAGAATCTGTAATTCTGGTCCTAGAAGATAGAGATAGGTAATTTCCCGGGGCTTGGTAATTGGCAAGTCTAGATGATTCTGAGTTTGGGGTTTATTGAGAGATCCCACCCTCAAAAATAGAATACAAAAGGGGTTGGGGGAAGCAGCTGATGTTCACTTCTGCCATTTATCCTCCCATCAACATACATGTATTGCACTCATACAGACACAGGAACACATGGACACACACACACACACACACACAGAGAAAGAGAGAGAGAGAGAGAGAGAGAGAGAGAGAGAGAGAGAGAGAGAGACTGAGGCAAGACTGAGCCAGAAACAGAGAGAATACACAAAATTTAAAGAAGTAACCATCTTGAAATACATTCAGAGATCTCAGTTTTCTTTATCAGGGCTATCCTGCGAGGGGAATTATTTTCTCACATAGCAAAAATACAGATTTTACAAAAATAAACTCAATTTGAAGAAACCCTGTTATATCTTAAGTCAATTTATCCTGTAACTTAGGCAAAGAGAAATAGCCAATTCTGGCTCACTAAAAGAAAAGATTTAGTCATAAGACTACATAGTTCTTCATCACATACAGATAAACTCCTAGAGAACCATGGACACATAGTCTGTTCACAGCTATAAAGAAAATTTGAATTCAGAGAGGACTGTAATAGGAGAACACTAGGCAGTTACAACAGACAGGAAAGACACAATGACATCTAGCTGTTTAAACAAATACTCTTGTTGAAGTCTTATTTTTTATTGTATTCAGAACAAAATAGTTTTCAACAATAATAAAAATGTGAGCCATGCTGAAAGATAAAACATTGTGTAAAATATTCACTCATACTAGACTTTAAAGTGGCTGAGATTTTGAATGTTCAGACTAGAAATTGAATCTACCCGTATTGACCAAGCTAAAGAATATGAAAAAGCAGAGAGCATGCCAGAAGACCTCGGTAACATAACAAAGAGAAGGGAAGTAAAAGTAGAATGAAAGAAAATAAGCTTTGTCAGTAGAAACTTTCCAAACTGAAATATGAAAGAAAATAAAAGTGAGAGATCACAGAGCAGACTGTTTAAGAATGATGGGGCAATTATAAAGGTCTAAAGCCATAAAAATGAACATTCAGAAAGAAAAGAGAGAAAAAGCCAGGAAAAAATATCTAAGTAATAATGTTTGAGAAATGTTTGGAACTAACGCCGAACACTAAATCACAAATAGCATGAGCTCAAAGTACACTATGAAAACTGAAAAGGATCATGTCTCAGTATATCATTTTCAACCTGCAGAAAATCAAAGAAAAGAAAGAACATTGGAAGACATTGGGAAAACAAATGGACACCATATCTACAGAAGAAAAGGGACAAGAATTACCTTGAACTTTTGTTGAATACTCACAAAGACCAGAAGAGAAAGAAATGGGATATTTAAAGGCAAGTTCTGGAAAGAGAATACCTTCAACACAGAGTTATGTGTCCAGTGAAATATTCTCCAAATGTTAATGGAATACATGTTGATTTTCACGTAAAAAATAAAGAAAAGATGCAACCATTAAGCATGCTGCGCAAGAAATGTTAAAACAAATTCAATGAAAAAGAAAATGATAGAGGTGATCTGCTTGGATCATCTTCCTAAGGAAGGGGAAATTGCTAAATAAATGAATGTCAGATAAAATGCATTTCAAATTTATTTGATCTAATATGCAACAGTTTGAATCAAGTAGCAAGACATGCAGTTTATGATTATAGAACATGGAGTAGCAAATTGAATGTCAACATTTTCTGTGACAGAAAAGCATAGTTTGGAAAGTTGTCATAAAGTACTTAATTTTAATAATGAAGAGATTTTGATATTTAAAAGGAAACGGATTAATTGTAAGCATATATATATTTCAACATCCAGGATGACTATTTGTGGTGATATTGTGTTCCCCAAAGTATTGTGCACCCTAATAAACTTTTCTGGGGTCAGAGAACAGAACAGCCACTAGATACAGAGGCCAGAAAATGGTGGTATACACACCTTTAATCCTATCACTTGGGAGGCAGAGGTCCATCTGGATCTCTGTGAGTTTAAAGCCACACTATAAACAGCCAGGCATGGTGACTCACGCCTTTAATCCCAAGAAGTGAGCCTTTAATCCCAGGAAGTGAGGGCAGAAAGCAGAAAGGTATATAAGGCGTGAAAACCAGGAACTAGGTTGGTTAAGCTTTTAGGCTTTTGAGTAGCAGTTCAGCTGAGATCCATTTGGATGAGGACACAGAAGCTTCCAGTCTGAGGAAACAGGATCAGCCAAGGAACTGGTGAGGTGAGGAAGCTGTGGCTTGTTTTGCTTCTCTGATCTTCCAGTATTGACCCCAATACCTGGTTCCAGGTTCGTTTTTATTGATAAGAACTTTTAAGATTCGTGCAACAACTATTAAAATACTTTGAAAACTATAATTGTCATAGCACATGAAAAAGGAAAACAAAACTACAAAATATTATAAAAGACAGCAAATATTGTTGTCAACAGAAGAAAACAAGAAGAAAAATAAGAGATTAGTAAATGAGCATTAAATTTTCAACATATGAAGTCTGTTGATCCAACTACATGAATAATTAAAACACACAACTTAAAGATAGAAGATGTACTGAATAAAAAGTGAGGCTCAACATTGTCTTATCTATCAGAAAAATACAGGCAAGAAAACTGAAGGGATGAATAAATGCTTGCTTTGTTAACACAACTTGAAGGAAATGTAGAAAAACAAATTCAGAAAATACAAAAAAAAAGTAGAAGAAAAATGTTCAGGAACATGGAGGAGCATTGAGTAAATGATCAATGCACCAATTCTTCAAAATGCACAACAGTTATAATGTGTGTGAGCAACATGAATTAAAAAGAAGTGTTAGTATCAACCTCATGGACACTGAAATGAAAATAAATGTCCAGAGTATAAAAGTTTATCTTCACTGACCAATTCTTTAAAAACTACAATCTACTAACTCTCAGAAGATAAGACAGAGGTAAACTTATTGGATGTATATAGACTAATAAAATGTAATCAACAATTAATGACTTCCTGATATAGAGAACTTGATGAAATATTATAAACATTCAGATTCACAAATAAATTACAAATTAACAAATAAGTTTCTTGATTCTTTATAAATCTCTCCAAAATTATAAACATAAGTGCCAGCTGCTGACACATTTGATGAAATCAGGCTTGTTTTAAAACAGGAATCAAAGTTAGAATACCATAAACTAGCCATAAATGCTTGAACATACATGTGAAACTACAAAATGTTGGCACATTGAATCTCAGTGTGCAAACAAAGAATTTCACTCTAAGAATAACTGAAGATCATTCACTCTAGTCATTTGGTAAGGCTAGTTTAAGGAGAAAATCTACTAATACTTTTCATAGAAACTAGCTAAGAAGGAAACTCAAAGATTCCTACCAGCAGATTCATTAAAAGCACTTGACAAAAACTAACAACTTCCAGGATATGAACTTTCAGAAACCTAATTGTGCTCACAATTTATGATAAAGAATGCATTTTGAAAATAAAGCATTCTTCAGAAATAACAACATAAACTATCAAGTGTTTAAAATATAGGAATGTTACATTTATGCTATTCAATGAAACTGTCAAACAGGTGGTGTTCTATGATTTCAATGACAGAGCATCATATAAGAAGCAAAGTTTTGCTGACAATAAAATTAGTTGTTGACTGTGGTTTAAGAAAAACGAAAAGGCTGATTGGAGGATCTCAGAGAATTTTGCAACACTGAACATACCCTGTATGTACTGAAATCCTTATGGATTTGATTTATATTCATTTATATGAGTTTAAATTGAGAAGAACTTTTCAAAACAAAGTAGAAATTTCAATTATGGACATTAGCTAATAAAATAGCAATAATATTTCCTTATTTTTAACCCATGTACCATATCACACAGAATGTTTATGGTAGAAGAAATGGCAGGAGAGAAAGAGGAGTCTTGTTTTTATTGAAAATATCTGTAATTCTAAATCTAATCTGTGAGTAAACTCCATTAATTAGAAATATGATCCATTCACGATAGGCCTGATGTTTAGGAGTAGTTGATCAACATATAATGGACTACACAGATTTTTTTTTTTTTTTGCCTTTTTGTGCGTGTGTGTTTACCTGGTTAAGTTTGGTGTTTTATTTTATTGTTTTGTTTTGGTGGGTGGTTTTATTTTGTTTTCTTGGTTCTA
The DNA here is from genome assembly GCA_902168425.1 of Peromyscus attwateri. Taxonomy (NCBI): domain Eukaryota; kingdom Metazoa; phylum Chordata; class Mammalia; order Rodentia; family Cricetidae; genus Peromyscus; species Peromyscus attwateri. Next base: position 1,748 of record CABHPP010072576.1, on the reverse strand, counting down.
AGGTGTTTTATTGTTATATTGAATTTTGTTTTTTGAGAAATAGCTTAAAGTTTAGTGGGTGAGGAGGAGGAGAGGATGAGGAAGCACTTGGGGAGGGAAAGAATATGATCAAAATACATTTAAATTTAAAAATTGTTTTTAAAAATATATCAAAGAAATATATAGGACACTAAAAAGATTAGAAAATATTTATTTAGAAACTTCTATTATCTCTAGTCAATTTGTACACTTAAACTGCTAAAACTGCTATAACAGAACTGTGCCTGAATTTTAAGGGACTATATCTTACTGTTTATTTATATTTTTATTTTAATATAATTAAAAAAAATTTAGCTTATTTTTTTCTTTCTGAAATACAGTTATAGCTATATCCCCTTCCTGCTCCTCCCTGTACATCCCGGTTATCGTCTCTCATGCCTGCATGTTTTTTCCTCTCTCAAGCTGATAACCCTTTTTTTCTTTATTATTGTTATGTGTATGAGTGTGTGTGTTTGTGGTGGTCCACCTGCTGATTCCATTTTGTTGTTTGTGTGTGAATGGTTTCAAGGCTGACTACTCTACATTGAATCACCAACAAGGAGGTTCACCCTTGGGAGAGGCTAACTCTCCTTTCTTAGAAGTCACTTTTGTCTGTATCTTTTTGTCTAGTGGTGGGAGTTGTGCAACTCTCCTAGTCCCATATTAGCATATCCATTGATACTGCCATTGCTCCAGTCTTGTTTGTGCAACCATCTTGAGGTGAGACTGTTTCACAACAGATTTCCTGGGATTCTGTCTTATTCAATTTTTCTGTATCCTCTTTTGTGATGTTCTTGGAGCCAAAGATATCATAGAATATTAGTTGTAAATGTGTTACATTTATTGATGCGTGACATCAGAGTGGGACATCTGTTTAATGATGTAAAGGTGTGTTGCATTCTTCCATATTGCATTGTTTAACTCTGAAGTTGTGTTATTTTGACTGTCTAAAACACATGATTGGTCTAATAAGAAGCTGAACAGCCAATAGAGAGGCAGTAGAAAGGATAGACAAGACTGTCAGGCAGAGAGAATAAATAGGGGATCGAGGAGAGAAAAAAGAAGAAGGAGGGGAGAACATTGGGGGAAGTCACTCAGCTACACAGCAAGCCACAGACTAAGAAGCAATGAAAGGTATATAAAATAGAGAAAAACAAAAGTCCAGAGGCAAAAGGTAGATGGAATAATTTAAGAAAAGTTTGCTAGAAACAAGCCTAGCTAAGTTCGGTCATTCATAAGTAAGAATAAGCCCCTGTGCATTTATTTGGGAGCTGGGTCGTGGGCCCCCAAAGAGCAAAAAAATAAAGAGAAAAAACAACTACACAAAGGTGTGGGAACAGTGATGTTTATATATCTGTAGAAGCTAAGCTCCCATGATTTTTTGATCTCTATATTGTATATCTAGTTGTAGAGTCTGTGATGATTTCCATTTGTTGTAGAGAAAGACTTTTTTGATAAGGGTAGTGGTAGTTACACTTATCTGTGGGAACATCCCAATTGGTGGTTATCCAATACTAATGGGCAACCCTAAAAAATGAAAGTGCAAGTAACATTATACAGACTAAGCGGGTTGAATTTAGGAGAATATCTATATGTGTGTGTGTGTGTGTTTGTACACATATATGTACATGTATATGTATGAATTAACCACGCATGTGTTTATATATACATATATATATAAAACATGTGTGAGGATATATATATATATATATATATATATATATATATAT